>VJOZ01012276.1:0-11876 GCA_009801055.1 Stichopus horrens | reverse complement strand
TGTGGAAGACTAAGCTGAGCGCCACCATGTTTTGGCGCGAAAGTGCTAGAAAAGTTTAGATACAAATGTCTCCTATAGATCGCAGTAAATCGCCGTTCCAAGGATGGGCAATGGTAGTCATGGAAGGACCAAAGGGACATAACATTCCCTCCGCCGTTTCTTTTGCTAAATCCACCACTTTTGGACGAATGGGGGGCACATGCAAGTTATACCTCATGCATAACGCTTATTTCCCTCTCGGTAGTCGTACAATCTCTGCTATGTTGTAGACTACGCCATGATATGTGGCTGGACTTGCAGAGCCAAAATCACGTGCATTTCTTATCAAAGTACGAGTGCCTATTGAAGTTGTAATAAATTTGGTCAGTATGAAGATTGAGCCATATCTGTTTTCAGATATTTTTTTCTTCCTTTGCCAAAAGTCTTTTCGCCCTTCTCACCAGGTTATTAAAATATCTCCAGCTCTTTAATGAGGTTTCTCTGTAAGTGTCCCATAAGATCAGGTTTAATAACTAAGCCTAACTATATCCGTCGGTGCTGTTGGCAGTAGTCAGCTTTCACTCAAGCCTACCATACCTTCTGCTTTATAGCTTTTAGCCTTTATGATCTCTACAATTGGTGAGCAGCTAGTAAGACCATGAAGTTAGAAATCAAGTAGGAGTCTTTGTTTACATTCAGTGACATTTGTTTGTATGATGAATCTGTAAATGCATTTCCCTTCTTCAGAAAAGAAACAAACGTATTATAGACAATGCATCGTAACGCCATTCGCCCACTTGCCATAAAAAGGTCATGTCGCATATGCGCCGTTGCCATGGAGGATTATTCGTGTATATATATATAGTCTATTAGGGTGGTACTGACGTCATACCATGTGCGTTAGTGTGGATCATTGGACACACGAAGACACGCATGTGGCGCACTGTTAACGCTTCTCACTGATTAAATTTCTCTTCTTAGCTTTATTTTTTTTTTCACTGAGAGACGATATTAGAATAATTGTGAATAAATATAATGGCAATCTAGCGAAATCCGTATCCACATTCACCTATAAATTCGCCATTGCACTGGGTGTTCATTATATAATATCCAGTATATATTTTAATGGTATTTACGCGGTATGTAAAACTTCCTATGCATTTTCATAGTTGGCTACGGTTCATATTAATTAAGGTAAACAGAAGGGTAGTGACTGACTGACAAAACAACCAACATGCTATTAAGTTTACAAGAAAAATGTCATTAAGTTAAAATTGTAATAATATTCTAGTTAGTTAAATACACTTTGGATTAGCTTCAGTACAACTGAGATTTAAGAGGGGAAGTAGCAAATATTGGTTTTACTTTTGGTCCCTGTCTGTACAACAAACGCCCTACTTTTCTCCAAGCCCATTCTACTTAATGCAATACATTCTGATGAAGCTAAGAAGGTACTGTGAATGTTATATAACGGTGTGGTGTTTTCCATGGTTTCAGGGTACGGTACGACATAAGGTGACATGCGAGACGTAAAAATTATTGTGTGAGAACAATTTGTCGTTGTTTAAAATTGTCGAAGTACAGTGTTACAAAACAACTCGCTATCTCGAAAAAAAACTTGTGCATATTCCCAAGATACCGACTTAGGTTTTCTCGACATCTCGAAGAAACTGTCGACGGATACCGAGTTACAAATTAACTTATCTCGTCAAAATTTTGCAAATTGTTAAGATGTCGTGTTAGAAATAACGACATCTGAACCATTTGACAAATATTTCCGACATGTGGAGTTAGCGTATGTCGGTATCTCGACATTTGTGTAATTTTATCGAGATAACAAATTATTTGTCAGATTGTTTTCATTGATGTCTTGTTAACGTGTGCCTGCCGGTAACTGGACAATTTGCAAGATCTCCATTACAGCATTTCCCCACAGTTTGAGCATAAGTCGGTATCTTGACAATTTGCAAAAGTTTGTCTACATAACAATTCATTCTGACACGATAACTTGTTCCACTGTGTTCGTCGCAGATATTATAATTCTGTGGTCGCAGAAAGATAACTGACATTATTTTATGTATCATATGGAATAGACCACTTATGTGTACATGAATGGAAGCTAGTGATCCGCTTCTGAGGCTGACGGAATATGTATACAAATAAATGTATAAACATGTACCCAAATGTATCCTAGCAACCTAGTTTTAGCATCCCTCTTTTCCTGCTCAAATTGGTCTGTACATAGGAATCTCCAAAGAATTAGAAAATTCAGGGTTGACTGGGTACCGTAGGTTCGGCCTAAGTAGGTCGTAATGTACATTGTAGTCAACACTAAAGTCACTTGAGAGTATATTCAATTATTTCGTATCCGTTTTCGATGTAATGCCAGACTACTGCGAGGGTGTCGTCTGCTAAATGAATGCAATGCTTCCAAGTGACCTACCTCGGACGTGACTGGGGGAACTTTGTGTACATGTGCGTCGCAATCACCGTTTTTGTAATATTTGACCAAAGAAAAAAAAAATTGTGTTTACCCTACGCTTGTATTTTGTGAATGATCTCTTTGTTTTTTTGAACGCCATTTTTATCATGAACATTTGCAATTTCGTGATTTTGATATTCAGTGTCATCTATTTCTGGTTAGTTGTTTGTACTCTTTTTACTTTTCATCATCTATCGTATTTCTTTATATCTTCAAAGGAGAGTTTACCTACCAGTCACTCAACAGACACCGGTGTCAGATATCAACATATCCAGGTATCCTGTGGTCGAGAGCCTTCTTTTTTGCCAATGGTCGTATAGTAAACATGTTATGTGTGCCTACGCATAAACAGCACAGTCTAACAGGAGGGAGTCACCGGCTGATAATTTCCCGCCCAAGTTCTTTATCTTGAATGCCCAGAGTGTATATGCGGAAATATTCCTGCTAAGATGCTGGACGATATATTTAGTTTGGAACAAAAGGTTTTGTAAGATTTGAGGATCCAAACCACTTCCGGTTGACTTCGTCTTCTTGACAAGAAGAAGAAGACAAGAAAGACATAATAGCAAAGAGGAGAAGGAGAGCAAACATTACCACTATACTTGTGAAACTGTCTTGGGATGATGACCACTTATAAATTATGTTCAGAAGAATCTATGGATTGGGAATCCAACGAGGAAACGGTATGTGTGACAAACCTCGTTTGTGTTTATTCTTTGTATTTTTTTATTCTGAATGTTTTAATTGTTTGTTCAAGAGATTTTCCGCATGTTTTTTTTTTCTTTTCTCGTAAATTGTTTCTATTGTTATCTGAGCAGTCGAAAAGGTAAGTCAGTGACTTGAGAGAAGTAAAAGCAACAATCTCAGACTTGGTATATTACTTAGGCCTACAACACTTGAAGATTGCCCAAAACAGCAGCTCCATGGCATTACATCCTAAGTAGACCGTGGTGAAGAAAGAAAGAAAAACGTTTTTTTATGTGAAGATGCATCAGACAGTGTATATTAATCTAACTGACAGGATAGGCCGTCTATGATACGTAAAATCACCCCATACCAATGCACCTTTACTACGATAATTTTGCAATTACGACTGGTATAGATGTTCCAAGGTTGGCTACGTCCAAAGTAAATCTTGTCTCCGTCGAAAATGGTTGGTCACACCTGACATACATCATTCGGAAACACGGTGAAAGAAGCTCAAATGTAATTACGGTCTGTCTGAAGGGCGAAACGCGTTTAAGAACGGTCAGCCAGTTAAGACAGTATCCTGCACTATGATGCTTCAAAACACTAATACTAACAATACAAACACCAATCCTAATATACAGTGTAGGCCTGTCTGATAGAAACAGGAATAAAGAAAGCTATTAAGGGTGCTCCTGCTGACAATACAAGTTCTAAGTGGTGGGAAATGAAAGCACAAATCATCCCAACCATACATAGCTCCATGTCTCAATTGGGTGGAACGATCCTTATATACATGAATGATAGATAGCAGGAAGTGTATAAGTCACGTGATTGTAACAGAGCTCTGGGGAGTTAATACAGTTCTCCTGTAAATAGTAGTTGTTTCCCATCAGTAAGAGTCCAGCAATGCCACGAAAATGTTCTTGTCTGCTATGTCAACAATGACGCCACAGTAATGTCATTCAATCTGTAAACCTAAGTAAAATGGTATAGTACTTCGAGATACAATACCCTCCCACATGTGTTCACGCACGCTTATTTGTAGAGCCTCATGTAAGGATTGACAATATAAAGTTCCCTATAGCTTGTATGCGTTTAGGTTACTTTAAAAAGAGTAAAGACGCTAAAGATGATAGGAGAAAAAGCAGAAGAAAAGACACGATTGAGGGAGAGAGGAAAGAAGATGTCAGCGTCAGTGATGGATGGAGGATGAGGGCGTCTTTCGAGAGAATTATATACCTCGATAAATATACATACATGCTAAGGTATGCAATGTTTACACATAAATATATAATAATAATATATAATATATGTGTATAAACTTATACTTCAACCACTACAATAATTAGTTGACATTGAAATCTGGTTGGGTTTCTTTCATGTGTTCGTAGCAGATAACGCTCTCAACGGAGCAGATTTGTTATTTGGAATTCGGCATACGTATATCGACACCATTGCTTTTAAGACTGTCTTCGGTATAAATTGTAGTTCGATACTCTGTCTTGCGACCCTCAGTTTTGTGGTCGAGATACTAAGGCGTTTACACAAAGCGTTTCCGTCGCCACAGGCTTGGAAGTGTCGTGCCCAGAACGAAACCATATTGAACGTACGATGTTTTTAATTTCCTTTTGAAGTTTGACCGTAATCTGCTAGCCGTAGTGCGGGTAAAGAGAAGTACTTCATGACGTCACAGAAACCAAGAGATCTCAGTTGCCATGGATAAGTGGTCGTGCCTGAAACCGCACTAAATTTGAAGAGTATTGCCCACAGGCTGGGATATGTGTGTGTACTCCTCTTGTAATTGCTTATATTTCATCTAAAATGAATTGAAGCTGTGGTCAATGTAGGTCATATGCTGATATTTTGTTCTTATGTAAGTCAATGTGAACCACAGGTGACTCAAAACGGGCTTGCAGGGCAGCTGTGACAAAACAAAAACTGGGGAAATAAGGACAATATGATGCAACATACAGACCCTGCAACGAGCTCCGAGTTTGCGCATTGGGTGAATAAAAATTCGGAGTAAGAAATTTTATGCTTCATCGATCATTAACGTAGCGAAAGATAACGTTATCTAGTGGCGAGGCCAAGATTTTTTGAAGAGTTTTTAGTGACAAAAATCTGCTCTTTCATTTGAGAATTATCACTAGAATCTTGATTTAAATCAAGGAGGCATACCGAGCATGTGTTACTGTCTTTAAAACCAAACTCGGGGATTAGGACCTCCTGATAAATGCCATTATTTCACAAGCCTCTATGATTCTTACGATGTTCGATTACGATATTCTTGTGACATTCTGACAGTCACTATTTTTGCAGAAACATTACGCATGGTACACACTTTGACGCCATACGAATCAGCAGTCTCATTTAGCTATAGTCTTCTCTCATCTTTGCAAAATATTTGTAAATTTTGAGTTTGGTTAGCAAAACACGAATCTGCTAATATTACTCCTATGCATGCGAAGTGAATACACTGCTAACAATATCATAAGAATGAACGAAAGACTACTGGTACCATCCAAAAAAGTTCTTAATCTGTGATAAAATTATAATTTGTTATAAAGAATTTATTTGTAATTGTTAAAGTAATAATTTGTCATTACAAATTTTAATTTATAATACAAAATAAACAATTTTTAATTACAAATTGATGATTATTAAAAATAAAGTGATAATTTGTAATAACAAATTGATAATTTTATTACCAAATAAATAATTTGTAGTAACAATTTAATAAATTGTAATAACAAGTGAGTTATTTGTAATAACAAAATAATTATTTTTACTTGCGTGGCATAAATAGGTTTTCATAGGAATTTCTAATCTGTAAACAAAGTACACAGTATCTAATGTTTGATCAATCATGCTTGGTAAGAATCCTCAACTCCTATTGGCCTATTACAGTCAGGTGACCGTTGTGTATCCTTCTATAAAGGCACAGTAATTTCAGAGTGCTACTAATAGTAAAAAAATGTAGTCATTTACAAACCCAAATTTCTTTCGTTTTCGTCTTTTAATCAAAATCTCCTCCAGTATGTATTAACAAGCGATAAAATGGATGCAGTCTGGCTGTATACACCCGATCGTGCATTATCCTGTGGTTAATGCACGATCAGGGTTTCAGCGTTGTCTTTCATTTAATCCTAAGTCCAAATATCATGACAAAAGTAATAAGAGAAAACAGTCGAAAATAGTAGAACGTTACCAAAATCTAGAGAACACCAACCTGACATTTACTAAAATGACTAAAACAAGAACAGACACTGCACTTATCGGTGCTTCTTTTGGATATCAAAGACACAAACCTGCTAATCAGGAAATAAATGAAAACAATGCTGCTATTATAATTTTCGTTTGATAAATGCGTCCATTTGATTTCACCTTGGTTGAAATGAGTCAAAGATGTGGTTTATCATGTACATGGGTATCTTTTGATCTTTCTAATGACAACGTAACTAAAGCCCCACCGACACGAACTGGGACATGGCGTGTGCAATGGCCGAAGCGCCACATACGTCAGCCGCACTTGTAACCCGAGTAATACCCGAGATTGTTCGGTCACAGCTGGTCTTATGTCATCAACAGGAATGTTACAGGTGTGAAAGCCTAATTTGACAAAGGGGTCGTCACGTGATACCATTTGCGGCGAACTGTAGGGACTATTAAAACGAGCATGACTTAGACCAGTGATGTATGAAAGAGATTGTAAATAGAAGGAACGTGCGTTTATATTTTGTTTGTCGTTTGCGATTGCGAAGGTAAATACAACTGAATATAATAAAGAGAGAATATGGTTCAAGAACTAAGGGTCAATTGTAATTCAAATAATGACTGAACTCTTTCATGCAGAATTTTGATGTCCTTGATGGTCTTGTCCTTGTTGCTGCTGATGTTGTTTACTAAATTGTCAACCGTCCACTGAAAATATATTTCGTCATGTTTGAAGCACGATGTACTGAAAATAGCTAGGACCAATTTTGTTGATGCATAATGTGCTCATTACAGTGGAAAACCTTTGCATTGTACTCGATTGGATTTCTCCTATTATCATGCAATTTAATGATGAATGCTCACGTGATACCCACACTGCAAAAACAGTTAGCTAAACTTTTACTCGGGTTGGCCATGAATGAATTCTGCTAAACTGTTGGGTAAGAAGACTATCAAATTTTTTCCAAATATAACCCACGTTCGGTCAAAGGTTACGGAAGAAAGGGTGCTTAGCTTGGATAATTTGTTACACCTGAGTTTTAAGTTGAAGATATACGTAGATAGGCTATATGTCGGTACTAAACGGTTTTAAGGTTGTAAACAAGTATTGATTACGATCACCGTAGAATTCACTGCATTTTTTTTTTTATGAACGTGCATATTACGGGGTGCATTGACCATTCAATTTATTCATTACGCTTATTAGGCTTATTTCTACTTTCTTTCATCTCATTTGAACACTGGCGTGATGTCCCCTTTGCAATAAAGCAAATTAAACAGGATGCACGCAAGATCATTTAGTCATCTCTAGTTGCCCTTCTCATACAATTTTAAGAAACAATTTTTAAGAAACATCATGGAAAAAAGGGGTGGGAAGCGCCTCAAAAATATGAGTTAGAAAAGTCACCAGCGATAATAACAATAAAACCGGTCAAGTATTCAGTTCATTGGCATGACAACGTTTAATTCTGATGGTAAAAACAACTTTCTTTGATTTGGTCAGACTCGTAGTTTTTTCGTTCCTCCTTTTTTTCTCCTGTCATGTTGTTGTACACAGTAGGTTTTTCTTCAATAATACCGTAATTCATTGTTGTAAAAGGTATAAAGCGATGGAAACAAACTTAGTTTTGTTTGCTGAATCGTTTGCCGACTGTCAAATTACGGCTTGACATTTTGTTTTCTCCAAGATCTACTACAGCTTTCCTTTATACGTTAAAGTTGAAGCTTAGTCCCTAAGCAACTGCGAAGGTGACAATGATTGCCTAAATGCTATTCAGAAAGTCAAATGTGATTTGACAAGAAATTATCATAATCATCCAAGAAAAAGAAAAAATGGCAATCATTGTTTGACATTCGAACACAAATGTGTTGACTAATAGTTGTGTAGGCTGCATTCATACACACACACTGACATATGTGCAGAGGCAGAATATATTTCAATCCATTTACTGACTTGAGCTCAACAACCACGAAATTCCTGGAAATAACGGCGAACTGGTTCACTGAACGCTGGAGTAAATGGTTAACGTTATAATAACGAATTGAAACGTTGCACGTTTCCCTTTTGTCAGCAGATAACCACCTCACAATGCAATAGATAGTGTGATACTGCCCGGCAGATCGATAATTTATAACAGACGTCACAAACAACATTCGATAAGCCAAAAAGCAAAAAATTCCAAAAGAAATTTTTGCAATGCGTCGCATAGAATTTCATATACGTACTAGTTCTGCGAAAATTTTACCCGACTGCTAAATGATAACACAGTTATGATCTAAATGCTCCTTACGTGGCACGGACAATAACGTAGATGTTTTACCTAGACATTAAATCATATATCTACCTAGGAAAACGCATGACAAGATCTTATTTTTTATGGAAAGTAGACGAGATTAACCGAGAGCAGGCCCCAAAATTTAGATTACCGCTTTCGGGGAAAGCAGTTTACACGTATTTTCTTTTCTTTTTTTTCTTGCAAACTATGTAGTACATGTGTATGCCTCCACAGGGAATGTTCAACTTGAGTGACTGTGATAACACCACCTTTTCTCTTACATACGTTTAGTGGGACATAATTACTACTAAATACTCTGCTTGGGTATATTTTCAAAAATAGACAAGTGCAGGGCGAGTAAATGATTTTTAGACTGTGTGTAGTTCTATCAAGCATTACTGTAAGATTCACCAACGTGTTTAAAATGTTGACACACGCGGTTTGTTTTGTTATCAGTTACGTCAGGGCATGTGCCGTGCTGTCCACATGGGACTCAGTAACAAATCTTATTATCACCGGATAAAAGCTCATTTCGGTGTTAGGAATATGGAGATCGCTATAGATCCATACTGAGATAATGCAGATATGGCAGACCCCAACTAATGTTTGACCCGTTTTTGTCAAATGTGACAAAAACACAACACATATACTTTCCATGAGATACGGGGGGAACGATGGGTAATTTTTTTTCTTTTTTTCCCCTATTTTCCACTTTTTTCCTTCTATTTATTACTTTTCAAAAATTTTAAGCTGATTGTTTTTACAGCGTTACAGCGTATCCTTCCCGGCTAGTTAAAATCACCTTCAAATCCACTAGTCCATGCAAATCATGTGTCAACTCGGCGGGCCACTCTGTGGGAAAGAAATATTTATTATATTAGCAGATTGTCTGAGCTTTGACAATTAATATGGGGCATTCATCCCCCTGGAAATATGAATGCCTTTAATGATGGAAGCCTTATCGGCAATTATTCGAAGATTAGAATTCATTTATGTAATTATGTGTAATTTGAAACGCAAAATGGCGAAACATTGCTTTAGTATGTTTGTTTTGATTTGAAAAAAAAGGCTGTTGTATAAAATGCTTACCTTTAAAATCTTTCTTTCGATGACTGGCTCGCACTTTTTCCAAGGGTAGAATCGCCGATTATGTTAATGAACGAATTGAATAAAGAAGGTGAATGAATAAATTAAATCAATACAGAAGAGAACGAACCTCTTTAAAGAAAATGGATGTATTGTTATACAGCAAACTAATTATCATCATATCCCGTTATTTATACAGTTCAAATAAAACAAAAGGTTCATGCACTTAAAGGCCGTGTGACATTAAAATGACATTTTGGAGTACTAGGTGAATTCACCATTGAAAACATTAAAAACAGCCACGAATGCCATTTAAATCTTTCAACGATTGACCAATTTACAGGCAAGTTTGTGTCTCACAGCTGTATCACGAATAAGCATTATCTAGGTATGCATAATTTTCAAGAGATGGCCCCCTTATGTTAATCCCCTGGAAACTTTGAGAAGGATCTTTGAGTGTTTTAAAAAAAAGAAATACTGACACTGTGCAACAATCCAAGTTATGCATTTTGCATTTTTCTCAAACTTTGAAAAGTCATATTTCAAAACCCGTAAAGATATAAACGTAATTCCAACGAGCTTCAGAAAGAGTTTTACTTTTGGGCTGCTTCTGAATGATGGATGCACATTTCTAGAAGCGTGTCACACAACCGTTAACATAAAAAAGCACAAGCTAATAAATATTGTACAAAAGATTTGACAAAATATGTTTTCAATCGTATTAAAACTTAAAAAAGATGAGACAGGACAGAGGGGAGGTAACTCACTCCACAAATGTCCCATTCCCTCCGCCCTTCCTCAGCAACCGTCTTTTTTTTCTTTGAGGGGAGGGGAAGGGGTTGCAAGAGTGAAAGGCGCCAACAAAAACACTATCCGGCGATCTAGGGGCATTTTTCATCCACAAAATTTCTGGCGCTACGCGGCGGCCAAACAAAGGTTGTAGTACTCCTTTCATGCAGTTAACGCACGATATGTAAGTAACGACATGGCCCCACTTGAGCCTCCACACCACAGTGCAGAAAAAATGCACACGAGGTGCCACTGGTCGTGTCCCTCTGTGAGGTTTTTGTCTCCCCCCCGTGACAGTTCCTTGCTATGGGCGTGTCTCTATGAATCACAAGGGAGAGACCACGTGGACTGCTTTCTTTTGCAAATCATGCAATTCTCTCGTGACCACATGTCACAAAGAGCCGGTATTCCATCGACTAATCTATGCATGGAGAGGTGCATTCCCTATACGATGTAATAGCCTAAACTAGACAGTTCTTCGGTGTATCATACCGGGACGATAGAAAGTGAACTTTGTCGTAATCGAGGTTAATGAAAGCGATAACGTGATTAAATCTATTTTATCGCCTGCTTAATACGTCCCCAGTCCTGAAAAATCAGGTAAAATTTGACCGAATCACCATAACTGAATTAATGTAATGTTTTACAAAAACTAATCGACTACTTGCCCTGGAGAGGTCATCACCACTGAGAATATAGAACAATGGATGCGGATGTCTCTTATTCATTGTTTTGGTCTTTTATGTATCGTTTACGTCCTCTTAATTGTTGTCTTTGTCTCTCACAATACTCCTCAAAACGGAGACCGAGATATGTCGTGATTATGACCTGACATTTTTTTTCTGCCAGTTTCCGTGCTCTGAATGAGCTGGAAAACAAGTTCCATGTATACATATTGTTACAATGACATACAGAGAACTAAACAACAACCAGCAAAAATGCCATCTATTTAAAACAAAACCCCAAAAGTAATAGTTTCAGGACAATTTCACCTTAGACTGTTTCTTCTTGTTTCTTTGCCTGTTTGTTTTTTTTTTCTAAAGTTCTTTATTACTACACCACCTGAACTCCTTTGAAGGAATGTTCCACTGACAAGGGAATAAGTTCACACTTTATTTCAAACAAAACACCAGTTACATGTTTCTAAATTTAGATATTACTGTTTGGAGAAACACTTCTCTGGTCAAAAAATGCTTCCAACTGCCCTCAGGATTACTTACAACAAAGCCACATAACGGTCGCGAAATATTGCAAAAATTCTTGTGTTGTGCTTTGAAAAGCTTCTTTTACCTTGAAATTTAAAGAGGCTCATTGAGTTGTTTCATGATATTTGCTAAATTTTTCTAAACCTGTCAAGTTTC
>VJOZ01012274.1:0-17578 GCA_009801055.1 Stichopus horrens | reverse complement strand
GGGACGTGCTCAGAAGACTTTCTCAAAATGCTGTAGCTACACTGCCATGTACGTATGGCCAACTGCAACTCTGGTCATGTACATGCATCTAGAAAGAAATGACTTTATTCAAAAGTTGCAGATAAGGAATCCCTGAATGAAATCCCTCGAATTGTGTTCCTATATATTGTACATTTTTTGAGATCTGACTTTTCAGATTTTGATGTAAACGCTAGCATAAGGACTTGAAGTAAGTACACAACGTCGGTATTTCTTTGTTAGACACAGGATTGCGATGCCACTCATGATCAATGAATAGAAATTTGATCATTTAAGCTGGATGGCCAGGGAAGACCATGTCCCAAGCAAAGACAAGGTCGCGGCGCCATGGTGAGGAAAGGCAATAGATTTTTTACAACATGTTAAACTAGGCTACAACATTGATCAAGTTTTGATTCAATATACTAAAATAATTAATAATTCTTACATGGATGATCCATGTAAGAATGCCCACTAGTTATCATACTTGCCTATGCCAAGTAAGGAAACAAATCTAGCAACACATATGGCTACACTTCGGCTCCGTACAAACAATCACTGTGACTCCACTGACCAATGCAACAGTGTACATGGGACTAAGATACAAGTGTATTCATCCCCACCTAAATACTGTATTTGCCAAGGGCTCTAAGCACATATGAAATTGGATGCATAGGCCTAATTTATGATTCTTGTATCAACTTTACCAGTCTGATATGTATTAGCATTTTCATAGATTTACTTTAATTGCCCTCATTAATGTGAAAGATTGCAAACATGAGATAACTGTTTCAAGTCTGCATATTGTAATTTGTATGCAGCAATTATGACACACGGGAGGTGTCGTTTCTGTTCATCTGGAGAGTAAAGTTCACAAAGCCGTAAGTTCCATGTGTCATATTGCAGTACATATGGTGCATGTAATTTCTTGAAAATTTTAACTTTGTCGTGTGGGACTGTTGCAAATTAATGAATGATGGATTGTATCCTAATGTGCGTCTTGTGTATAGTTGATACATTTAAACTACTAGGCTTAACCTGCTGTTGTTAACGTTAACGTAGTTGATTACTCGCACGAAAAACTTCTGACGAGCCTAGGACTAAGGACTGGAGTCTAGGTCTGACACTAACCACCACCAGCCTACAATAAATAAATAAACATAAAGAATCTGGTAGATAACCTCTTACCAATGAAGTTGTTCACGTTAGCCTAACCGGAATAAAGCGATGGACGAACAACTTCCGAGAAGATTCCCACTCACCACAGTCACTGGGTTGACAGTGATAATGCAATCTAGGCCTACGAAGTTACGTTGGTAATAGTACCTGAGTCACGCAACCGCATAACCTTAGGCTTAAAAAACTGTTACATGCATGTATACAGTACTAGATGGTAATCACCGGTGTACGTACCAAACCACCTGTTCGTGTGTTTACATTACAATTGTGCAATGACGTCATTGATGGCGGTATGATGATTCTAAAAAAAGTTTTCACCAGGCAGGGGAACGCCCATAAATATACAACAGACCATTGTGATTATAGTTGCGGTCACCGCCTTAGTTTAGAAATCCGTAAAATCGTATTCTTTTGTCTAGGGCATACCAGACCTTGTAAAACACCATGAAGGTGATGAGCCTAGTGCATAGCACATTGCATCGTTTTTCTTTCTGTTCCTTGTTGTTTGTATGTTTTGTACTAAGTGACATTTGTGATTATAGTTATTGGTTAGTGTTTTTGGCAAGTGCTCAAATTTGTTTGAATCCACTGAGCGACATCATTACCAACCCCAAGTTTGTCCATTACCATGCAGTGGCCTCAATGCCAGTGCACTGTCAATAGCTCAACCCATCCCCTTTAACACAGCCAGATCCAAGGAGAGGGGCTGTACCTCCTCCAAGTGTGAGGGGTCAATTATTTTTACACATTAGCTGAGAAACTTAAGAAATAACTGAAACTGCATTTTTCACTTCTTCATAAATTTTGTACACTTATGTTGTGCCAAAGTTCATGCTTGGGGGGTGAGGTAATTTCTGGTGACATAGGAGGAGGTACTTTTATTTGAGAAGGTGATGATGGTACTCCACTTAGACTTACCACATTTTAGGGAGCATGTGATGATTAGCACCACTTGAGCCTTCCCGGCATGAAAAATGTTCCAGCGCTGCCATTCTGAAGGGGGTTTTCATGATGGCAGATCCTCCATTCCAAGTTGTCTCCCAGTCACATTATGTTACAGAATGGAGAAAAAAATCTGAAATCAAACCATGGGGCTGTAGAACCACATGGGGGGTCAGCTTTGGGGCTAAAAGTATTGTATGTTCAGCTCCACAAACCATGCCAAATGCTCCAAAAATAAATGAAAGCTGGGGAGGCATATGTCATTGTGATTGCCCTATCTCAACCCATCTGATATGTATTACCATTTTCCATAAGTTCATTTTTTTTCCACAGGGAGAATTGCAGATACATGAGATAACTATATAAAGGCTGGTTACATGTTGCTAAGAACACCCAGCAAGCACAGTTTCACATCATTCCAAGGTGGGTGGCAAGATTGTAAAGTAAAAAACTTTCTTGCACAAGGCATATAAACCAACCACGGTGCTCCACTTAAGAGAGTCATGAAGGGATGCACTAACCCTCTGGGGTTTTTTGCATTCCCCTACACCTACCTCCAACCCCTTCCCCCATAACGATGTACCACCAATTTGACTCCTCTGAAACAAAAGCTTCTTGGAAATAGGACGCATCCTTAATTCCAAAATGATGGGATCCTTTTGACTTTTTTTGCAAATTCACTTAATGCTACAAAAGGACAGGCCAAACAACCCTGGGTCTTGTTACCCTAGCCCTTATCATGTACCTTACCCCAGTTTAGAAACAATTTTAAACTTTTTTGGAAAAACTCATTTGCTCCTTTTCGTCCAGGGTAAAAATTAGGCCGGCCAGTCAATTAAGCAATATCACAGAAACTTTTTATTGGTTACAGATTGCTAGACACAGGGCGAGGGAGACATTTAATTTATAAAATTGTGGAAACATATCACATGAAAATGAAATAATGAATTTTAAATGTTGTCTCATTTCTTTCTTTTATTGTTTGGCATTTCTTAGGAAAAAAACACAGGAACCAAATCAGGACTGGAATTTTCTCAAAAACAAAAAAAAAAAANNAAAAAAGAAAAAAAAGAAGAGAGGTGAAACCAGACAAAAAAGTATGGTAAAACAAAAATAAAATTATAAGGTTAAAAACGAAGTACATTAGATCAACTCACGTCCATTTAAAAACAACATCTATAATACATATTACATTACTATCTGTTAACCTAAATTACTTTTCACTAATACAATAATCTCTTCCCCTACCTAAAGTTCTCTCTTGATCTCCGCCCTTCCCTACCCCCTTGCACTATCCTTGTCTGTGTTGAAAACCTATGAATTCATCTTCCACTGAGCGTCAAGGCATTTCCAGAGCCAATGGAAATCTAGAATCTTTGCACGGTTGCAAAACGTTTTCAGTTGGTTTTTCTCACTTTTTTTCAGTCCAGGCTGCTTAAAATACCAAAGTTAAGCAGTAATCGATCTATATTACTCTCCATACAGTGACATTTCATTCCCCCTTCCCTCCCGGACCAAAATGGACCACTTTTGCACACGAACAGACCAACTTATTCCTCCCGATAAATATTGTCATACCTTTGTCTACAAATGAAAGAAAATTTCAGAGCTGGATTATGTGAAAATATTTTGGTTCATGTACAAATGATAAAATAGAGATGAGAAATATTCTTAACTTCGAAAAAAAAAAAGTTACATTTTATTCACAAATTAAAATTCATTTATCTTTCCAGAAAAAAACAAAAAAACACAGGATAAAGTGGATAAAAATGATGGTAGCACTCTCTTTGGGTCCACTATTTCTTCTCTCTCTTTCTCTAATTATCCTCTTGTTGTTTTGGTCTCTGGACACTTCCCAACTTACAAAGGAAAAGATACGGCATGTTCTGGAGCGCTGTCTCTCTAAGCCCAACATATTTTCTCATTCTGTTCCTTTGAAGAGCCATAGGGCCGTACAAAAGATGAACAAGTATCACATTCTGCAAACTACAATACTCCCAAATTCTTTGCAACTGGATAACAAGCAAACCCCAGTCCACGAGCAAATACCATTCCAACTCTTTTGATTTCTGCACACTTGAAAGTTGATGTGACAATCTCTGGCAATACAAGATGACAAAAACAGTAAGGCCTGTGTCAAAGTTTGGCTGAAATTTGCTCCAAGTACATGCAAACATTTCAGTCTGCCAACTTTCTGTGGCAACTCGTTTGTAGTCAGGTCTTTTGCTCCAGTTACTTGCCTGCAAATGCAGCCGGAAAAAAGGAAGCTTATTTTCAACTTATCTGTTGTTGTCGGTTGAGTGTGATTACAAAAATCACAGAAGAAAAAACAACACCTTCTTGTGACGGAATGGGGGGACTGAGATGACAGTCAAATTCAAACTAGTGCAGTCAACTCTAAAACAGAATGACTCAAAATTTCACCACATTGGAGGAAATGGCAGTGACATCAACTCACACACGAAAAGACGTTTGTTTTGATATCAAAGACAAACAAAAAATCCTCACAAGAGATGTCAGTATCAAGACCAGAGATATTAATATACACTAGGGTATCAATTCATAGCACTTTCCAAATACTTAAAGCAACACTTAACAAAACAAGAAAATGTTGAGAAAAGAGAACAAAAGACAATCTGTGGCAGACAAATTATTTATAAGAGATTTAATATTTTACTTTTCCATTTTCTACTGTGGTCCTTTAAGGATGGTTTTTAGAGGGTTGCCTACAATTTTCCCAGTTTTAAACAAGGGGTTTTCATGTTTTTCTTTAATATTCCAGTATCTAACGTCTAGTGACTCATTTTGATGAGTTTGAATGTCTCATTGGTTGATCTGCTGGAAAGGGGGGATGGGTGGGAGAAGAGGTAGTGGTAAGGCAGTAGAAGGCATCTGGGGCCCAACAGTGTCACAACATTTATAAGGACCCGACAGTGTCGCAACATTTATAGGGACCCAACAGTGTCGCAACATTTATATGTAAGGTAGAGAAATAGTTTACGAATGAACTATTTAAACTCTAGTAAGGAGAAGGGAGGAAAAACCATTTACAAGTAAATGTTGAAATTATCTCACCCTTCCCTCCAGACAATGGCCACATTCACATACCAAAAGGGTGGAGCTAAATACTGTGTTGAAAGTTTACAATGTTGGGTATTACACTGTACCCCGATGATTCCCGAAAATGCAAAGTAGTGATAAAGAGGCAATATAGCAGGCACTATACATTGCTAAATAAATAGTGTCGCCAAGATCATACTCCCAATTACTAATCATAGTCTACAGACAAAAAAGTTACATCCCTGCTGCTGCTTTTGTTGAGGAGGAAACGTGACGAGGACAGTGTTACTCTCATGCAAGCGAACTGTGAGGAAATAGGTATGTCAAAGGTCGTTACATGGTACAGAGTTCGGGCGCTATGCACACTCCTCTACGAAGGTACGACAGCTTCCCATGCTAGTCATGAGAATGCATGCACTTGTGACCACTGTTGAACAGTCTTGCTCAACTGTCAGGCAAGCACTGAGCCTTCCATTCTTCCCCCCCCTCAGCCCTCTCCCCTTCCTCATCTGACCCTGGCAAAAATGCCCTCCGTAGGACATCTATGGCATGTATTTGTGACAACAGATGGTCCCTGAAAAATATCAACATTGAGGCTAAGATATATATTGCAAATCAAATTCATACATTTGTGCCTACCACCGAATGGTCCCATCCACAAAAGGTACATTGTTATAATTCAAAGATAAGTGAGTCCCCTCCCCCTGCCTATCTGACAATTCCTCGGCATGTAGGCTACAAAAATACACAAAATCGAAGTATCAACGTCCTTTGAAGAAAGCTCTTGGAATAGAATTTAACATGAAATCATAATTTTAAATCTTGCTTTCACAGTAAAAACATCCTCCACACAAAACGCTACATCCAGTCACCACATGTCAACTTCTCTCGTGTCTGTAAACTGGTAAGGTGCTTCGTTTGCGAGACCTGCCATGACCTCATGACATCTGGCAGGTCATATGAAAATGTCACAATACGAGACCCCACACAGAGCAACAAATGCGAAACATTTTCTTAAAAACACCAAGCAAATTTCATTCTCTACGTTGGGTTATACTTTCTATCCTGGCAGTGCTTTTCTTTGTCAATATTACTTTATTAATTAACTACCACACTTATCTCTTCTGAAATCGCAACAACGAAAGGAAAAAAAAAATGTTCAAGATGTAACACTTTCCATCTTGCCTTCTGTCCTTAATTTGAATCTTGAAATTATAAAAACAAAATTTTCACAAAAATGCAAACTTGCACTGTTCCAGTGAGAATTTTTTTTCTTTTCAAGTCTGAAATAGTTTAGTTGCTCAAATCGAAACATAGATGTCGAACTTTCATGTGAACCCACCAAAAATGTATGTCAAGCTTCAATTTTATATTTTTGTTACATAATGAAGAAAGCAAAGGGGCGAACTTTGATCAACTCCCATCACCCCCCCATCAAGACATGATCGTCATTGGTTTCATACCACTCATCACCTCTCTTAAGCAATCTCAACAATATTTGCAAAAGATTTTACTCCATAATTCTTGTAATTTGTATAAAAAGACCATAATACACATCTTCCATCCACAGCCCTCAACGCATAAGTTCCAAGTAGGATCTTCTCGCCAAGAATGTATCGACTTTCCCAGCAAAATTGTCTTTGATTATTGATAGCCAAATATTCAAACATTTCACTATCTATGATGTCCACTGGCAAATCCATTTAATGTGTCTAATATCTGTTTTTTTTTTCTTAATTGTTCTTAGCCTGTGTATGAGTCTGCTATCGGAACCCGGCAACGTCTTGCTCGAGAGACAAGACCGTCGGCTGGCTTATGGTAATCCACCAGTGGAGTAGGGTGCCAGAATGAATGTGTCTCAAACGGTTTCGTACAGAAGAAGTGGTGGGTTGAAATTAATTGGTCAGTCCCTTCAAAGTGAATTCACTTTGAGAGCCTGGACCAGGCTTATGACCACTGCTAATTGCAGTTTGTCTCCATACATGTGTCCGTTGCCTTGGTTACATAGAGCGAGAGGCTACTCATCTTGAGAACAAAGCTGGCCAGGCCATCTGCGAATCAAACTACCTGAAAAGATTTATAAAATTGCCTCAGCATCAGATCTAACGTTTGGTGGATGAGGCTTTTGCACATTTTCCCGTCTTGTTCACTCCTGTCTGTCCGACTTAAGCTTTGGTCTATACGAAATGTGGCATCCATTCCCTTTCACCGTGCAGCGTCTTTTTATGTTCTAAAACAATCACGATTAGGTCAAAATTCTTACATTCGATTTTACAGGATCTTCACCGGGTGTGACATCATGGAATTAGAGTCCTGGCTGACCCCAAAAATGTTGATGATGAATGAGCTGGCACTGCTGGGGATTGGTCACGATGCTGGTCACATGATGGGGTATGATGTCACATGATCTAAAACGGGCCCTGATAAGAAGAGACGAATAAACCGACGAGGGGTTAATACAGGTCATACACTGGTTGTAACATGTGAATTGATTTGAAGTGTTTAACAGAGAATAGGGAGTTGTGAAAATCATTTTAAAATTTTAATTCTGTGTCGTTTCAATTCTTATCAGCCGTAAACATCTCTTTCTGCAAAGATGATGGTGAACAGAAACCATTTGAAGCAGACAACATTTTGGCAAGCAAATTCTCTGTTTTTTTTAAGGACAAAAAAATGCTTCAAATTAAAATTTTCCTTACGTGTGTGTGCTACCCTTGCTGTAAAATTCAAATTAATATGGCATTTCTCTCAATTATGAACTTCTTGGTCAGAATTTCTGTTGCCAAAGTAGTTTTTACTTGCAATCTCTACAGCTTGATGTATTCATGGATCACTCGAAGGGAGACTTCACAGAACAGTATGTTAAGTCTTTGTCACAATTAACCTATCCTCCTGGTATAGTTTCTCTCTCATTGCATCATATCTTCCTGGTAATGTCTTTCTCACAACTAACTATCCTCTAGGTCATGTCTCTCTCACAACTACCTATCCTCCTGGTAAAGTCTTTCTCACAACTACCTATCCTCCTGGTAAAGTCTTTCTCACAACTACCTATCCTCCTGGTAAAGTCTTTCTCACAACTACCTATCCTCCTGGTAAAGTCTTTTTCACAGCTACCTATCCTCTAGGTCAAGTCTTTCACACAGCTGCCTATCCTCCATGTTGTCTTTTGTCATAATCAACATACTGCTGGTGAAGTCTTCCTCACAGTTACCTACACTCTTGGTAAAGTGTTTCCCTCAACTACCTATACTCCCTTTAGCTCTTACCAGTCCCCCAAAAGCTCCCAAAGTTTTAAAATTACATTGCAAATGGTCGCCATCCGACGAGTCCTTTGTTTCGACACGCTCATTACGAACCAACAACTACACTGGCAAGAGCCAGAGTCATGTTTCAAACTTAGAAAGACATAGCTAATGAGGAACATGTGTTCACATTTCATTTTGTTATAAACATACAAAAATACAAAATTTTGAGTATAATGCAAGACTGTCTGTGAGTGCAACTTACGAAGGGGTCAGATGGTTGTGCTGGTTGAGGGGGTCTCTGGTAGCCATATCCCATGGGTTGGGCCATACCCATCTGTTGGTTGTAGACCGGCATGCCGGCAGGCACCATCCCAACCGGACGCACTCCCATCTGCATACCCATGTTCATACCCTGTGGAACAAAATTTTTAAAAATCCCAACAAATGGAAAATGTTTAGAATTTAGAGAACAAATATCTGCCCTCAATGAAAAAAAAAGGGGTGGCACCAATAAAATGAAAAACTGTCATAGTTACGACATGGTACATTGGTAAGAAAAAAAAAACATGCCGTTCTGAAGGAGGCATTGCACAAAATGCTGACGTTTCTGCAACTACTGCTGACATTGACAAAGTGAACAAAAACTGGCTTCACACTCAAGTATCTACTGTACCGGTCCTTGGTCACGTAGCCACCTTCACGGCAGACTTGCCAACTCTACCAGCTGCACCAAGAGTCCCACCATTTCCAGCATCAGATCTCACCGTGAAAATCACTTTGACACGATCTGAGATCTTTCTTCATTTAGACCAAGATCAATGATTTTCACTGCTTCTTTGAAGGTAGTATTGAATTGCAGATTTATTGTTCTCAGAAAAGTGACTAATTTAGTCAGTTTCTTTGGCAAATAATATAGAGGGTGAAAAAAAAAATCACAAATCTTGTTAGTTTAGAAGACACTTTTCATAGTAACACAGCTTTGAAACAATCTCCAGATTCAAAATGTGGTTTCCAAATTTTCTTACAAAAAAAGTAAGGTTTGCCATTTTTGAGGATGGCAAGCCTGCCACTGTCAAATCCTTGTCATTACTCCTAGTTAGTCATTTATTCAACATGTTCCATATTAAGAAAAGACCAACGACCCTTTTTTCAAACCAACATTTAGATACCTAGACATCAAATGAAGGAGGACAGCTAAAAGGATGCAATGTTATTTCAAGGTGTTTACTGAACACTTTGGAGAAGCACGTGCAAAAAAGCAGGGCAGGATTAATTTGTGGGGGCAAAGATCAGTTTTAGTGTCACAGGATTGCCAAATATTACATACCAAAACATTACCCACTACTGCAGCATGCTGCAAACTAGAGAGAGGGAATGAGTGGGTAGCTACACAATAGGTCTCTGAATGCTGCAAAACGATATTTCCCAGGCAAGTAAGTGTTTGTTGCCGACTTGTGGTCAGATACTGACAACATAGCACCAGATCAGGTCATGCAGGCTGAGCTACCTGAATATGCAGTACCGACTTTTTACACGTGAAACTCCGCAAAATACACACCAAACATCACTCCCGTCCTTACCCCCCCTCCCTCCTCACAACTTGACCTTCCCTTTTGTTGCTCCAGACAACTATGACATCTGAGCAACAGCTCCACAACTACACGATGCACATGAGGGATGCTGCAGGGGTCAGAGACATCAATTTCAGAATTTTGAAGAATCAAAGAATAGGTGCCAGTGTATTTTGTTCTATTTGGCATTTTAGCACATTTTGGGACTTTTTTTTTTTTTAAAACCTTGCCATTCCCATAAAGAAACTGAGACTATGATATACAGTTCCATTTGTGCAGATAAAATTTCACTTTTTCGCACACACTCTCACTGAGTCACATCAAGTCCGGGAGGTGATGGGGAATCTGTGATCGGTCACCGGATCTGTGTTTTTGAGGTCGATCTCCTCCTTGGATCTATTAAAGTCAAGTCTCGACGGTAATCATGCAGCAACGATCAACATTGCCGTCTTCGGTCGCAGTTGCTACAGTTGTGAGATTCAACTTACAAACCTTGACCATAAAGCAAATCAGACTGCTAAACTGCCTGCGACTTGTCCCACTTGCAACCTGTCCCCTGACGTAGCAGAGCTTTCACGTTGCATGAATGTGACCATGATCCTTACTACCAACAGATCAATAGCAGATCAGACCAGAATCAGGGGCAAGATGCCATAATCTAACAATGACGAATCCTCATCGTAACACTGGATTCCAGCATGCAATGTGGTAGTCAATTTACAAGGCAGATTAGACATTCCACAATACTAAGCATCCAAAAGCAATCTCATTACCGTAAATATTGAAACAACGCAACTGCAGGCATAACGAGGGGTACGGGAGAGAACAAGGATGTAGGACAAGTTTTTCCTTTTACTCAAAACATTGTGGTCTGCTAATTCTGTTACATCTATCACTGACATGAATTACATATTCCAAATTTAAACTGAATGGAAATGACATGGGTGGCATGCTTCAGTTAATTGAAAGTTGGCACACACCTGAGGAGGACCTTTGCACCTCTGACTGACTTCCCTGCCCGGCTTCCCTGCCCAAACACCAACCCCTCCCCATCCTCCTTAAATCACCAAAGGGGAAAAGCACCAAATCCACAGTTTTGTCTTGATAGGTTTCACATTAGTGTCTCAAGACCCGTATATCATACCTGATACACCTGACAAGGTTATGTTATGGCCAGAGACATTAGGAAATGTAAGGGGATACAAGTCTGAAGACTTATAAAAATGCATGATGTCATATTAAAGATTGTGGGAAAAGAAATCATGCCATGAATAAAGCTGGACTATCCTGTGACATAAATCTTATCTTGAAAAAAAAGCCATTTCCCTTTCGAATATCTTACAAAAAATTTCATAGCACATTGGCTTACCTTAAGGTCAATAGGTTGTACTTGACAATACATAGTTTCATATATATCTACATTTATACATATATAGACTTTGTGGCTACATGATGAACTTAATACATATGTGTATTGATAATATCTACATGGAACTGGCTACTAGGGTTACAACACCTGGATGAAAAGGAAACAACCTGTCCTTAGGATAGCCCGTCTGTCTACGGGTGGTAGGGTGTGCCATAAAATCTGACAAAAAACAAAGCCCACTGGGACCAGGACTTGAAAGCAATGGTGGTGTTACATGATTATCAAATGGGAAATGAATGGGTTAGTCGTGTTTGTTTCATGGCACATGCAAAAGAAAATTTTTGTCTCTCTTCTCTGAGAAGGTCCGATTACCGGAGGGAATGGGTCACATTCAAGCATGAGAGGACACAGTCTACCATAAAATGGAATATAAAATGCAAACAATAAAAATAAAATATAAAAATGGAGGGCAAAAAAGGAAGAAACAAAAAAAGAAGGAACAAACTGTTAAGGAAAGAATAACGACAAAAACAACTTGATTCACAACTAAAACACTCATGACAGGTAAGAAGAGCACTTCTGCCAAATACACAGAAATCTACGAAAGGACTAGCTTGATAATATGAGTGGACAGACACAAAAATAGTTCAAACCACTTTCAAAGGAAAGATGATCTATTTCATACATCTCTGTCCCCTCTCCTTTAAATTTTAGAAACCTTAGGCATCAGGAAAGTTGCAGTATACCTATTCCAAGAACAAGCAAAGACTCTCATTTTGCTCGACAGGGATTCCTTTCGGATTTGGGCTTACTAATGTAGACCATTGATGTCAGCAACTAGTCATTACCCTGACAACTGAATTTTTTTAAAATCTTCTTACTCATAACTGAAATCTTCCTAAAATCAACTTCTGGTATCATGACAGCATCAGAAATAAGTAATGATACACACAAAAATTATGGTACATTTGCAAACATTGAAATGAAGGGATATCTTCCATCATATACACAAACTCTGAAGAACATTGAAAGGTTCTAGGAAGCACAGACTCTGGAAACTAAAGAGCAAGTGGCAAATGAGTACGTACCTTTAAAGCACAGATATATATATCCTGGTTGTTACTATTTATTAAGAGCTTCCCACAGAATCTTTAGGTTGCATAGAAAAGTAGGTTGCTAATGTTGAGTTTTATTTTACTTGCAGAGTAATTGAGTGCTTTCTCTTGTCTGCGGTATGGTTTTGGGGGGGAAACTTTGAAAGCTATGTCACATTCTTGAATCCATCAGCATTTTTAGTAAAGAGAATCGTGAATAGTTTGCATGTACGATAACACAAACAAATTAAACAATACTTAACAGTAATGCAGTATTATTTTGTGTAAACTTTCCTTTTTACATAGAACTACAGGCTTTTTAAGAAAGTTTTCATCTTTATATAACGTTATTTTTTCTTTGTATCGTGTAACATTTTTGTTCTTTGTATCATGTAACGTTTTTTTAAATTACTCTCTCTCTTTTTCGACTTAGCATTTTACGAGTGGTACTACTTTTTAAAGGATATTTTACATATGTACCGGGATGAAGACTGTAAACTTGAAATTAGACAGTTATTGGACAGGTACAAATATTTTGCACCCACATGATTAGAAGATCGATCTCCTCAAACTCTGAAGTTAAGTGGTTCTCCCTTGTTTGTAACCAAAACTGCAAGTACTTCCAGGTTGGACGGGTTTCACAGCTCTCTACTCGGAACGTTCCTAAAATGACACAATTCACCTGTCGTGGTTGTGAATGGTCTCTCGAGACTACACTGTTAAATGACTACGTATTGACGTATGATGTTTTAGTGTCCCATTAATAAATATGTACATTTACACCGAAAGCAGAGAAATTGAAAAAGAAAAAAAAATAAAAGTGCAAATCCTGTGTGGCAACACAATGTGAGAACTGCCTGTGAAGCTATATCGTCAACATTTACTGTATTATTCTTTGCCACAAAAAGAAGCTTCTAGATTGCATGTCTGTTCTCCTGTTTTTCGAAATTAGCTTCCACCACAACACAGCACTAGCTGCCAAATCTCTATGTATTAAGTTGAGGTATCTCAGCTGTCACCTTGATTATTTATGACTTGGTAGGACTAAGACGAAAGGCTACCCTCCATCCGAAACTCCCGTCTGAGAGCGAGGAACAGATGAGGGTGCACGGAGTGGATTGGATTTCATCCTGGAGGCCGCTTGAACAGCGGCGCAAAAAATAAAATCTGCACATCACCTAGAACACGGATGACTCTCTAATGAAAGAGTGATCACAAACAATTTAACTCATTACCGATCAATCTAAGAGAGGCAAACTCTTTCAATATTTTGGGGGTAAAGAAATAGTTTGTTAATGGTTAAATCAGTGAGAAATTAGCTGCAGAAAAAGATACGGAAGAGGTTTGTTAGTAAACAGTTAATATTGGAATACGTTTTGGATCACACAGCAAGCTGTCCACCAAGAGGATGGCATACGATGCACCTCACCGAAACCTGTGGCTGGTTGTTAACAAATTGACCCGAAAATGCGTTTGCTCTCCAGTCGGCCGGGTGGCTTCCCTGCATTGGAATATATATATGCACACAGAGTGGTTTACTATATCGAGCGGGTCAGGAAAAATTTCACTTAGTCCATGGGTACCCATTGAATACATTATCACTGGAAAAAAAAACTGCCATTTTCTTTCCCTAAATGTTTAAATTGTACTTTTCCAGTTACATGATTCCAAAATAGTTTGTTTGATTTGAGAATGGTTTATTGATTTCAACGGGAGAATGACTAAACAATGTATCTTCTTCTGTGATGATTCATAATTACCCTGGTTGAAGTGGATGTTACAAAATACTGCACTTCACCCCCAGAATGAGTTGACTTGGTTCTGAAGAAACAACATCACAGATGCGCCATCATAGCTCCCCCCCTCTTCCTCTACATCTTTTCACTGCAATTACAACTAAATAGAAATGATTTCATAAACATTCTCATATCCCTCCAGAAACTGACGTTGCAACTTAGAATATGTATGCTTTGCAGAAAAAAAGTTTTAACGTCTGTCAAGCTTGTCTCAACTTTTCAAGGTACCATTGGCAATTCTGTGCTAATACACAACAGATTCAGTTTTATTGGCCAACAATTCTTTGCATTTGTTTGGTGTTGAGGATACCAAGTGGGGTTGGAAGTATATTCCTGCATTTTTTCTTTTTTATGTATGTTAATAAAGCATTGCATACAGCGTGTAATACCCAGTCACTTCAAAATTATGATAACCATAAAAATCAGAAGAGTACAAATCGTGTCTGAGTATAAATCGTGCTGTCAAAGTTTACATTAAAGTGGCAATCAGAGTTTCACAACTATAACAGTGCTGACAGTTTGGTCACCAAACTTTATCGCACAACTTATACGTGTGAGCAATCGTGTAAATGATAGAATAAAAGTTCGTTTTGCAATTTTTTTTTTTTCCATCAACAGTATACTGTAATAATGCACAAACAGTTTTGTTGAGGAAATGTTCGAAACGACACATATGACGTTCATTCAAACATGCCTACTGCAAGTAAATAATTTTCTACTTTTCGTATTAATGGAATCCCAAACAGATACATGCATAGGTACACCCTTCCAATAAACAAATCTCTTCTATCAATACCTCTGCATCCAAACAGAAGTTGACAGTACACTTTGCCCCTACAAATAGGCAAATCCTGGGTGATTACACACCATTGATCCCAAACAGACATGTTCACTTGCTACCAATAAACAGATCCCTATTTTTCCGAATCAATGCACACAGACGTACGCATATCCCTTTAACTGATTTAAAAAAAAAACAATAACTGAGCCCAAAAACATGCAGCGGGAGAAAAGAAAAAAAAAATGCCACTAAAAATTGGAAATTGCTCAAGAGCAGCTGGTTGTGTTGAATTAGAGAGAAATTTGTTAGCACGTTCAATCAGATGGCTACAAACAATAACAATGGTTACAGTGCATGGACACGTTGTTGGTATCCTTTCTGTGCTCCTTAACACCACCTTCAAAACTTGCATTGATTTTAATGATGTTTTTTGGAGAATCCATCGCATTTGGGATATTTACAGCAGCAGCAAGAGACTATTAGCTGAGTTACCTTCAGCCTCTTGCTGACACGAGGACTTATTCTCATGAGCTTAATCAACGTTCTTTATGAGCACCAAAGACTAAAAGTCACTGCATATATAATGCCCGGAAAAATTTCGCAGGCTTGATTGACGTCGATCACTTCGATGATGACGTGAGTACTTTCTGGATATTCTTCCACTATTTTATCTGAAATGAGGAGATGAGGTGGAGCCTGAGAAACGACTAAGTGCTGCCTCCACCATAAACTTATGGCATACTTTGAGCCATTTCAGGTGCCACAAATTACATCAGAGATATAAAAATGTATGTGCCCTCTCCAAGTCATGTGAGCATTTTCAAGTCACTCTTCTAATGCAAGCGCATTTTTTCTTTTCCATTTACAATGACACCAACCAACCTTTGAATTCTAGTGGAACAGGTTTCAAGCTTCGCTTGCAAAATTTTTACCATGATCCCATGTCACCGAGGATGTTTTTCAAGTTTCTTGTATCTGATATTGACTTGAACAAAACAACATTTTGACCAGACAGAGTTCAGATGCAGGATTATTATTCCAAATAAACACAACCAGCTGCGTTGAGAAGAATGGAGACATCGTCAAATAATACTTAGCCAAAAATAAAAAGGGGGGAGGGAAAAATGCAAAAATCATTTCCTTTTCAACTCAGTACATAAATAGAGAGGAAATGGAGTATTTGTCGATAAACATGGCAAAGCACCGAGGGTGAACGTCGACAAAAGTTTGGAAATTTTTATAAAATGCAGACAAAGAATAAATATGTAGCAAAAGTCGAAGACTGGACGCTTCTCAAATCGACCATTTAAGGAGACTCACCACATTTTGTTGCGGGGTCGCACTGCTTTGGTCCTGATTAATGCACAGACATGGTTGAGAAGAGCAAAAGATGATGTGAGAGTGAAAACAAAACAAAACAAAACAAAAAAGGGGGAAAATGAAGACATGTTACAGACAGCAAAAATCAAACAGGGAATCCACATCAGGGTCTCACATTTAACCTCTACTCCCCCCCCCACCCCTCCTTGAACCTAGTGGAAGTGTTCAAGATTAGGGTACCCCTAGTTTGTCCTAGCCGATTGAAGTTCTAAATTTGATAAAACACAAAAGAAAAAAAAAACAATTTCAACAAAACAAAAAACAATTTCAACAAAAAAGAAAACTTTCTCATGGCTGCTTCATGTGCACCATTTTTTTTTTCTTTTTGGAACATTTTGTTAGTTAATGATCCACTTGACTGAGGCTTTCTTTTTATGATGATGATAACTATGAAGAAAAAAAAAGGAAAATTGCATGAACTTTAAGATGATAATGTGACAGTTCATTCCAATTGGGTAGATTTCTGGAAAAGCTCTAAATGAATGAAAAACAAAACTAAAAAGATGGTATCAAGCCACTAGCTGGGACATGCTGATATGTTGAAAGGCATCATGGGAAAATTCCTCCATTGTTCGAAGTAAAAAAAATAGCCATTTTAAACATTTAGAATGATTATGAACTATGAAAAGACTGCACAGCAAGCTGCCGACCACCACGATTTAATATTTAAAAACATTTAACTTTTGGTTGCTTTATTTAGCAAGCAGAAACTGAGAACCATACTTTGAAAAACAAATGCAAACTAAGGAGCAGATATTGTAGGCTTTTTCAATCAGGTAAACAATCTACAATGTTAAAAAAACTTTTTTTTTAAGAGGAGATTCTTTGCACTTTCAGGTTTGCTTTGAATGCTATGACAGATGAAGCTTTATGTGAATGATGTCAAGCATCCATCTCAAAGCAGAGAATAATTTTGAAATCAGACACCATCACCCAAATCAGAGAAAAGGAAATTAAATCAGCAGTCACTGTAAAAGACAGGTTAAATTTAAAAAAAAGTTCAAAACAGGAGCAGTTAAATGTGAGGTGCTCGTGAAAGAATCGTTTTTTTTTTTCCCGACCAACAGAAAGTATGATAGTCTAAGATATTAGACAGGTTTAAAGAAACAGCATCACAGCTACAAGAAGCGATAGTGGAAG
>VJOZ01012253.1:0-16070 GCA_009801055.1 Stichopus horrens | reverse complement strand
GTGCACACGCAATCACTTTAACCTACATGTACACCTCAAGACTAGATTGGGTTTTAGTTATGCACAATCTGACTCATTGCTCCATTACTCATTTATCATTCATGACGATAGGGATATTTGAGATGCTGAATGACATTAAAGGGGCATTTAAAGTACAGTATAAGGAGAAAACGTTTGCAGAGTTGAACAAAATGGGCCGTAGGGCCCACATGGAACAGTGGACTACAAATTCATGTACACTCTAGGATGGACCACCAACAGGGTATCATAATGACAAACCATCAAAATTACACAAGAAAATCTGTAGAAGCATTTCGCACAATTTCACTAAATGGGAGATAGGGTATGCATGGGACCTTGGACCAAGCAGTTTTGAATACCCCAAATTTACCTCCCACTCAGGGCACATTGTGTCTAGGTACACACATATCCTTCAAAGAATGTGCAAAATGCAGCATGGAGAACGGAATTTCATAAAATGTGCTGTAGGGGCCAAATGGGGTCTTGGACTATAAGAACCCGAAAACACCCTGAAGGGACCACTAATAGGGTATTACTGTGACAAACCATCAACAATGTGCAATAGAATCTGTAGGAGGAGAATCATTTTGTAGAATTTCATAAAATAGCCACACGGCCCCACATAGGACCTCAGACCCCAAATTTGTGAACACCCCAAATGGTCTACCCCCTACATTGTGTCCAAGTTTCATGCAAATACATGAAAGCATGATGGAGAAGTATTCTGAACAATTGTGAACAGATGGATGGATGGACTGACAGACCAACAGACAGAGAGGCAGATAGAGTGACATCACACCATTACAAAAGTTCACACCAGCTACCTGATGAGCTAACTAGAAAGGTAAAATTAACATAAGGACTAAGGAGAACCACTGATATTATCACTGTATTGTTATAAGGCCTGTGTTATATTTGCTTTTATGATGTATATTTTTAGCCATTATTTTACTTTTCAGTAGCCCCAACTTTAGGTCTACTACGAACTTCACAGTCACATAGGACTTACTCGAGATGTGAGGGGCCATGCTGGGACAGACTACAAAACACTGTCTACAGTTTTATTGTGTTTATTCGAAAGTGATTAAACTCTAAAATCTACAGTGCATTATTCATCAGATAATAAATGGTGTATATACTGAATGAAATCGGCCAATAACAGTTGAGGATTCTTTCCAAGTACATATGAACATAAGTTAATCTGCAGTTTTTGTATTCCTAAAAGGTTTAGACCTCAATTTGTCCCAAAGAATGCTGCTAGTAAAAACATTGGTTTCATCTCTTTTTATCATTTGCTCATTTTCATCACAATTCTCAAGAACCAATACCATAGTACTAGTAATATTACACAACCTAAACTAGTACCATACAACCTGTGGGATAAGCGGTTTTCACAATGTCATAAAATGGCCAAATTAGCCCATTTCAGACCTTGCATTCAATAGTTGTAATCAACCTGAATGAACCACCACCATAGCAGTAATGTGACACAACTTCAATGTAGTTCTATTTAATCTGTAGAAGTTTGTATTTTGCATGATTTCATAAATGGTCCATATGAAGACCAAAATATTGAGCACCCCTTAGGTACCATAGGATACTTCAACTTAGTAGTGTACAATCTGATGAGAACAAGCAAATTGGCATACTGAAAACATTTGGACACATAGGCCTCCCCATGGCCCATATGAGACATCTCATGACCAAATTTTGTGCACTTGCTGGTGGTCCATAACCCAGGGATCATTGTCCCCAAATTTCATGAAAATGCATCAAACAATTCCTGAGAGAGCAATTTACAGCAATTTTGGTCCATACATAAAGGACTGAAAGCCTCATCACAACAGCAACTCACACAAGGTGAGCTCACACAAGGTAGGTAGTATTAGCCAAAAATGTTTGGCTATTTCTGTTATTTTCTACTACTACAAAGAACCCCTATTGTTTTTACACAAAATCAAATTCAATGATTAGATCCAAAAATGGCATGACAGTGTCTTCACCTGGCACATATACCCAGATACCCACCTGATTATGTTCTACCCAGGCAGTCAAATTGTCAATTCACTGCCAGGGTAACACTTTCACACACAACAAAACATAGGCCTAACATAGCTTTGTTGCAGCTTAGTAACATAGTATTTGCAAGTTATGCTGTAAAATGTCGCTTTTAGTTTCTTTACAATTAGCTTGATATTAAAAGAAATCAAATGTTTCTATCTTTTTACTGTTCTTAATTTGACTTTAATTTATGCCACAATAGTGCAACAAATCCCACAGGTAACAGAACTAAATCAGACACAATTGCCGTTGTTTGTTTACGACATAGCCTAGGCGCTAAGCCTACGCCGTGATATTCTACATAAGGACACACTAAAAGGAAGCTCTCACACAATGTGCACATAATGACGTAAGTTACTGTAGTAGTTATACTGTAAAAAGTTGAGAATGAGTTCCCCTTGTAAGTAATGGAATACACCAGAAAGTTAATGAGCCACATGAGAGTAACTTCAGCCTGATGATTGCATGTCTAGGCCAGAGTCTTTCCTCTGGGTTGCAAATTCACATAAATGTCTGTAACAGCATTAACTTTGTTTTATGAGACAAGCAATAAGTTGTAAGTAAATCAGGATCCCAGCCTTCACAGGTCCGCAACCAGCTGACCAAAGTTTTGTTATAAGGGCCTTGTCACTTGCTACCTATGTCCGTTAATTTTGTATTATGAGTCCAGTCCGCACCAGATCCAAGTTTTCAACCAACAGGAGAAGTTTTAAGTCAGAAAACCACCCTGTGATCATGTCGAATATAGTACATGAGGCATGTTCCGGCACATTGGCATCTGTACAACTGGCCATAGTTAAACATACGAACATGTGAAGGAATGTAACATGTGTCTGAGTCGGTTCCAACCAGATCTTCTCATGAGCCTAATAGTTACAGTATAGGCCAGGCCTAATTTGTACTGGTGACGTTAGTAGTAAATTAGTAATTCTGTATGTGAGGCCCGGTACTAAATTTATGGTTCATACTCAGTATAAGCATTAGGCATACAGAAATCCACAAAATGAATAAGAATCAAACTTCATAGAAAGTGAGATTGAGAGAGTAAACTGGAAATGCATAACTGTTGAATCTTTTAAGAGATATACTGTAGGCTGCCTGATGGGTCACTTAAATTTATCAGGTTTAACTTCACTTTTCTTTCTGCTACATAGAATTGTGTTCAGTTCACCTACGCATACCTAATACATTTCAATACAAGGTAACATCAGGTCCATTAGTGCATTTATAATTTGTTTAGGCAGCACATCTTTGATCAATTGTTACGAAAAAAGAAAAAAATCCAACAACAATAACCTGTGAGGTAGGTCTAAAGCACTCAATAGTTTGCCATCTACTGCAGAGATATGGGTGGTGGATTGTTTTGTTGAATGAAGGCTTAGGCCTATACAATTTCAAAGCCACATTTAAAGTCATACATTGACGAGCCATGATGTTAGGGTAGTTGTCATGGCATTAACTTCATGATGACGGTATAACTTATAGTAACCAACAACAACAGCAATGTTTTCTTTTGTGGCATAATGTTGAATAAAATCCAGCAGGAAACTTACACATTTGAAGGACTACAGTGGCATGTATAGAAGACCCCTTCATTGCGAGGAACAAGAACCACTGAATAATCTGATGGCATAATTATGGCACGACATTAAATACAGCAAAACTGATTTCAGTTCTAACTAATGTAACTTTCAACTAGAAATCCATGCAAGACTTAAATATGCCACAGTCTCACATAAAAATGCCTGCAACCCCCTCCCCCAAAAAAATTAGCGTGAACTTAGGAACTACAACGTACAATTGAGAGAGACAAAAAACAAATTTTGGTTTGCACAAGAACATTTCACAAAACTATACCAACATGAAGTGTTCCTTTAATAAGAAGGATGACAAGAATTGACTGCATCTGAAATCCAATCCTGTACCCTGTTTTACATTAATATACCTGTCGAGGGTAGACATATGTTTTTGTCTTTTTTTTTAATTGAAAGCAGTTTATGGCACAAAACACCAAAGTTTAATACTCCTATACTCAGCACCATCACTGATTAATTTCAAATTCTGACATAAACACACACGTTCAGTAAACACCACAAAATAGGTTCCCGGCAAACTGCAACTATCACGTTGCAGAAACTTAATTACCAGTCGTAATATATAACCAAGAGGATTACTAGAAGAGATGTTACCTAATTTTTCCCTCTTTAAAGATGTGACTGCACCAAAGAACATGAACCTTATCACGGCTGACGGTTACAAAAAACCAAAAAGTATGCACACGGTTGCCATGTGTTCAATAGCTTCGTGTAACATTACATCCGTCTGTGTTGATCAATATATGAGCTCACTGTTAGGTAAGTCAATGAACCTTATGCACTATCCTGCACAAATAAAGTTCCTCCTCAGTAGACGCTTGGTATTGCTCTGCCAGCAGCGATAGGAATAACGTGCCAGGCGTACCTAGACTTTTCATCGAGTCCACCGGTCTTTGTACTTGCCCTATTTAATCTCCAATATTTCAAGCAAAGCATGTAACTCCTTGGAAGTTCAATGTACTGCAACACACACAGCAGCAAAAACCAGTGAAATGAATGCTAATGAAGTTAAACAATTTAAGGCCCAGTGCTGGCTGGAGGAGAAAATACAGGCTGAAATTTTGAAAACATGACATATGACTGCCCAGCAGGGACAATTACTACAGTCTAGGTTACTCTTTACAAAGTGCATGAAGGTACATGATGGCTTAGAATTAGTGCAAAGAATTATGCAATCCAGCCAGACACTAAATGTTACATGAACTATTGAAGATACTATCATATGTTGTCAATTCATTGACATACAGTGTGCTGCAGATGTTCCATAAAGAACCACTCATTTTACCAAGTTATAGCTCAAGGAACCAATCTATCTAATATTCTAAATCTAATATTACAAAATATTGCATTCTGTTGCATCAAAGAATGTTAAAGCACAAAAGCACTTAATGTGATGCTACACAAGAAGGTCTTAAATGCATATAGTCTCCCACTTATCATGAAGGTAAAACTACATGGCCAAACAAGACAACCAAGAAACTTTGTCATTCTTAATATTCATGTTACCATTCTTGGAATTGGTTGAAGATGACAGAAGGATGACTCAGAACAAATGACAATCATATCATTCTGGGAAATTCCCAACACTCACCTACCGTTGCACAGAAATGGTAAATGTTTGCTTAGACATAGGGTCAACTAAATCTCAAGGCCAGTAGAATCAGTAGCTGCTATTCCAGAATAGATTTAATGAAGGTGAAGCTTAGAGGCATGTGAAAGGTTATTAATCACTGCTAGTGCAAGAAAGGCATGTGACAAGTTATTGTGGAAACAGGTAAGTGAGAAACCAAGTGAAGATATAATCAACTTTCACAAAGACCAGAAGATCACTTTTGTTAGAATGTATTACCTCCCAAATGGTGAAGCATGACTGTATTTCATGTGAATCCATACCATTTCTGGGTGCAAATACTTAACATAATAAGAAAAGATCCTTTTGTCATTCAGTTGGTGTGAGTGTGTTTAAGTATTGTGAAGGTATAGGCACCCAAATAATTCTTGTAGGCATTTGTACCAGTTTACAGTGGACGGTGCTGCAAAATGTCTTGGTGGGATTCTTTATCATACACATATGAAACTTTTGTCACACTGGAGTGGTTGCTATGGTATCCTTACATATCCAGGTAAAGACAGATAACATTTACTTCAAATGCATTTCCTGTTTTTGTAACTTATCAAAAAGTTGTGCTGCTACAACACTGGCAAAAGTAATTTTCACCGTGATTATGTTTTGTGTTAGAACTACAACTGGTTATAGTACTTTCCAAGATCTTGCAGTTAGCAATCATTGTTATTTCTATCATGCACTGCTCTCTGTCTATCATTTCATAATCACATGTATCACAATTCATTAAATACTTGGTTGCTTTTCAACAAAATGTTGCAGGAAGTTAATCATCATGGCACTGCTTAACGATGGCCCGAACCAAGGCTGTACATGAATCCTGTGCAAAGAACAAATGCACCATATGTAGACCATCATATATTCCCCAGGAAACAATGGCTTGTGCTCTTACTTTCCAATGAAATATATCAACTGAAATATCTGAGTGCAAGGAGAACTTGACTTTGGTTTGATATGACACAGTGTCACTGCATTGCACAGTATGTTCAGTAGACTTGGCTCAGATAATAACTGCTTGCCTTAGTTCTAAATTGTTCCAGATATTTTAGTGCACATGTATGTGCACAACGTGTCGACATTATGCTGACCTTGGACTACATCATCAAAGAGATGTCCTGCACTGTGACACTTTCTCAAACAATGTTTGGCCTCTGGGCATTGTTTTCCACACAGCAATCAGAGAGTATGTCCTTCACAAATGTTACATGTCAGGAGATCACAAATTGTGCCACACAGTTGAGCATGGACAATATATACAGTATAGTATAGAGGGTATAGAGCTTGGCACTCATATGGGTTTGCATGAACATGCACAAATTATATTCATACAGGTAAGCAGCTTGCTGTACAACTGTAGGTGAGCATGTCGTAATATAGTCAGGAGATAACAAAATAGGCTGTATTAGCTCCAGCATAAATCAATATGAACCAAAACCTTCCACATTGACTTTAAACAAAATCAGAATGCACAAATGCATTGTGGTATAAATGATTCATAATGATTATATTTTATTATAAATCTGACATACTGCCATAAAGTAAGGATCTGTAACACGGCCAGAGTTGTAATAACAGTAATTTACCATGCAACTAATTAACATGTATTGACTTCTCAATGCTCAATGACATCTGCTGATCTAAGAGTCTGACTGACAAATATCACAGAGCAAACCTGCAATCGACCGTTGTTGACCAAAATGGACTTCAACAATACAGGTTTTTGTTCTCAATACCTTACATGACTATATCTACATAGCATGTGTGAGATCAATGCAAACTTCCCTTCTTGCGATATCACGCTGGCAGTGATTTCACAAACTGACCCTTATTGATTCCAAATGACATTTGACTGTCACTAAAACAAGGGTTACTGTACATAAATTGGTACAACTGCACACAATTTATGACACAATGGGTGTAAGTTTCCCTCCTTGAGATATCATTTCACAACGTTTTCACAATTTAACCCCTCTGGACCCAAACAAACTTTGACCTCCACCAAAACAATAGGAAACTTGCACTTAGCAAGCTTCCCTCATTGAAATATATCACGCTCAACCAGGTAGCATCATAAGCATACATACGTACATACATACCCATACACCCAAACAGACACATGCCTGCATGATTACAAAGGTTTAGATTATCATTGAAACCAAAAAGCATGTAGAATAATAATTTATCGAATGTAGATATCACACCAGTTCAACAGTTGACACAAAGCAGGCACCAACTGCATTTGAAATATTCTAGGTTTTGTTTCACTTCAAAGGTGTAGTTTTGAAGCACTTGTAAACACATCTTTCTCCCTTTTCATCTTTATTATTGTGTGTGAAAATGTTTCAAGTAGTTTTTATGGTATCCTCATAAATAATTGAACTTTTTTAATTGAATAAAATATGATAGTGATGAATTATCGCACTTATTTTATGTGCTATCACAACAAGAAAAAAATGTGAATTAGTCACCACCTTTTCCTCAATGACCTCAACGAGATATACTTTCATCATTTTCATAGATCAGCGGCAACCATAACAGAAAGAGGGATAGAAGATGCACAAAGTTCTAAAGTTAGAGCATGAAACATAAACTAATGTACAGTAAGCCACAGGACAGAAGGGTGGGGAGAAAAGTTGCAAATTTTTCTTAAAGATAATAGATGATGTGCCCGAGAGAGGGTGATAGGTGGTGCAGTGGAATTCATCGTTATACTTACTGTCTATGATTTGAGCAGAATGAGCAAAACGAAAGACTTCTCTACTCCGGTGGAGATGTATAAACGAAACATCTCAGAATTGCTCCGGATATTGACTTAAAATCGCTGCCTTATCTCCAACAGACTGGTCACTTTTGTGAGCATGATGGAGGACTGCAACCACCTCCTTCAGTAGGACTGAGTCTTAGAATGATACACGAATGACAAGCTTGACCTAGCATGGACTGACTACACACAAATTCAATGGCTCCATTAAGTTGAGCTCAATTTCTTGGCAGAGAAGCTTCTGACAAGGCAAAGGCTATCTCCTGCCAGTGCCCCTAATTGCTCATTTATTTACTGACTTACAGAATGTCTCTCCTTGACTGATGGCAAAACTCACTTGAGGATGTAAAAATATGTTCAACTGATTCAAACGATAACACTGCACTCCAGCAGTCGGCTTCGGATGCTAAAATCAAAAGGTTACTTGAGGTAACTGAGTAGTGACGTGAGATCCTGCCGAGAAATCTCTTTGGACCTGTCTCAGCAGAAATGGGCACAATTTTAGGGAAAATAAACAATGAGCATTTGGAGAAAGTAGATAGTTGTGCTGGAAATTATGTACTCAGGTTAAAAGAATGGGGGAACCTGAGTACACAAGCAGGTGGCATGCAAACCTCTAGTAGATGTTAAACTCAAAATAGTACCCACAATCATACCTTTAACCAAGGTGTACAATCTCACACAGTTCTACAGGCTAGGGAAGCTTCCAAATATTCCTAATACACAGTAGCAGTACAACAGAGTAAACTTTACTAGTCATAGTCTGCAAATTTTTATTCACCTTGAACTTGTATTTCCCAACTTCCTACACCACCTCAGGGTTTTCCTCATAATCAGATCACTACAGATCAAATTCAAACAGTTGCTAACATTTCTTGACACAAATTACCAAGTAATGACATTATGTGAAGAAAGATACTTCAAATTACATGGAGTGAACTCCAGAGGTCATGAGTTAAATCCTGTTATAGCTTTAAATTTGTTTCACACATTTCAAAACTCTGAATCCCATAATTACCAAATCAGTTCAAGTCCATAAAAAAACTATGTTACATCGGCACTTTCAGCAAAGTTATTTCCACATATTGAGTCACAGAATCCTGTTCTATATTGCAAATGTTAAATACTTACACAGTTTCAGATAAAGAGGAACATGACATCACAATTTGGAGGGGGAAAATTCTTACCAAAAAGTGCAAAATAATGTTTTTGGTTTTTAGACAATACAGTAGGCAGTTGAAAGACATGTACATACCTTCATGCACAGTGCCCCTTCATTGACCTGTAATAATGCATCCTTTGGTAGAAGAATCTGACTACTCAATATCTTAAATCAACGATCGTTGTTAAATCATGCAATAAATCAGAAAGACACACTTTTCTTTAGTCAACTGTTTTGGGTCTTTCTGGCAGCTGGGAAAGGTTTCATTGCTATTTCTTCTGTAGAGTCATAATTTGTTGATTTCTAGTAGGATGTGCATTTGGGACTCATTTAGAGGAAGGGTGGTGACTACACAAAGTCTTTTAATAATTACACATCGACCTACAATTAAGTTGAAGTGATCTTTTCTGATCATCAACAGCTGGTACAGTAAGACTGCCCCTGATGTTCATCAGTTTGTTTGACAGATTGATTGGATTGATTGTCTGCATATTTCCTGCCATATCTCTCTCTTAACACTTGGCGAACGATTCCAGTAATGGTGACTACACCATCCTCTCTGTTCAAACAATGTTGTTGTGGTAGGTTTGAATCCTGTTGGTCTACTTACACATGTGTGCAAGCCCATCCAGTACAGAGACAACCTTCCCCTTTGTCCAGATTTAGGACAATGTCAGTTGCAGTACAGCCTATCCACCATCAAGTCTAGACAACAAAGTCTGTCTAAAAGATTTGTGATAAGACTGTAGTAAAAGTTTGACATTGAAATCAAGCCCTATGAAAGAAGGTCAAGGAAAACAAGGACAGTCTAATCTGATCATTAAAAAAATAACTAAACCAATAAAATGGTTCATTCTATGTGGTTACCAAGGCACATGGCTTAAATTTGGCAACATGGAGTGATGCCACAGCTTATGTTACAAACTCAGGATCATACATCTGAGTTTTACAGTTCAGGGATACAAGCATATCCACTGCTTGTATCCAAGAGTCCAACAACTTCTTGTGGGTCACAGAGCTTAAATTCTTTCAAAAACACCTTTAGAATAATTTCTATATGTTAAATAATTTAATTATTCAATAAATAACTTCCCTAAATGTTCCCAGTGCAATGTAATCAGGATCAACCAGGAATTTTCTGACGTTTCCAATCATAGTCAAACTACATTGCAGCTCAAATATAAACCAATATGCTTCACTTGGAGAGAAAACACTGGTAACAAATAACACTGACAGTGACAAAAAAAAACAGTCAATATTTGGTCTGTTGTTTTCAATGGTTCAAAACCAAAATTCATCTCCTTTTTTATGACAGTCAGCTGCCACATGTGTGTTTCTTTTTTTCTTTATTATTACTGCAATACAACACTGTCAACATTCCCTTGTAGATATCTATGTGTTAATACTGAAGAACTGCAGGGACAATTTGCCATGAAAGCTATGATATGTAGAGTGTGCAAAATTCATAATGCTGGGCAATATTGTTACTTTTTTCACTGCAGCATTTTCACCCATGTTTCCTTCTTGTAAAAACTTCAATATTTCATTTGTAACTAGCTTTGGTTAGTCTCTCATCTCTCATTTGATGGAGTAATTTAGGCAATGTTAATGGTTTTGTGACTTATGAGGGCTTTGCATTATTTTAAAGTGTGCAAAACTTTTCCTCACATCAGAATGTAAAGTAAAAACAAAATAGTTCATAGACACTATTCTATTCATAAAACAAATGTAAATGTACAGTATGACAAAAGGTTTGTCTGAAGACAATGGGAACCAGCAGGGATACATACTGAGCAGTGACAAAGTGGGGGAATCCCACTAGAACTGAAGTCCACTAGACTGAAGTGTTGTCTTGTGCAACAGTATTGGGGTTAGGGATAAGATAAAGGATAGGGTTAAGGTAACTAACTATATCACAGGATAGTCAATGTATGTTCTGTCTTGCAGACCTACAGTGCTATCTATGGTCAGAAGGTGGGCTTATTTTCTTGTTGTTGTATGCACAAAGTAGGTTGAAACAGATGGAAGGAAAATATTTGGACAATGAAACTATGAACTGATTTTTTTTTAAAAAAACTTGCACAATATCACTGCTGGTCAATCTGCATAAGTGTCTTAAATGTTCCATGTTCCCATCACCAGCATTTTTCCACTTTAGGTACAGTATGTTACACCAAAAGAAATGATACAAAGTTTTAAGACGCAGTACATACCACTATTACGAGACAACTCTGGGAGTGACGGATATTGTTGCACACAATCTTGACCTACACTATGATATCATGTTTATAACTGTTTCGAACTTTCCCTACCTCTGCGATCAAAAGCGATCATGCTGATCTCTGAACGTGTACCGCATAAAATCAGATTATTACACATACAATACTGTGCAATGCATGTAGATGACATATGCATAGTGCTATACTCTTTGACAATTTATTTTTTAATTTCAAAGTAACTACATGATCTGGTAAGATTGTTAAACTATCTCAGAGTGTACACACACTGTAGACAGTGGAAACATGTTCTGCATTTATCGGGGTTTCTGCAACTTGACAAAATTAAAAGGTCATCCCTTTTCTGTGACTATTTCACGACCTTCATACAGCCATTTCATGATTGAATTTGATTGATCATTTATGGCAAAATAATTGTGATACAAAATAATTTTTTTAACTCATAAAAAAAGTAGAGGTCTATTCTGAATTTTATTATTTTCCATGACTTCTGCCACTTTTTCAAAATTTTCACGACTTTTCCAGGCTTGAAAAGTGAAAATAAAACGAAATGACTTTTCTGTGCTCAGGGTATTATCCTGCATTATGCTGAATGTATTCCATTTTTATAAACCTTACAATTTAATCTTGGATACATGTGTTATGTCAAGAAAGACGGTGACCAGACTTGAGTATGATATCTTAATAATCCTTCAGAGAGCGCTAACTTTATATGTACCAATACACTATACGACATTCATGAATCATTGTTCACCATGTGACAAACTATGACTAACAGTTACCCTAAGCTACAGAATGACAAGTGTTCATTACAAATCAGGATAAACTGGTGGCTTGATGGTTACCTCTTCACAGTTGTTACATCTTCTGTAAGAAAATAGAGATCTTGTCATTTCTTCACCTAGCTAGTGTAAATTATGACTCAAGGAATTTACTATGTCATTCAATTTGTAGATGAAACTTTCTCTGACTGTGTAACCAACAAGTCCTATGTTGTAACAAACTTTTCAGAGACTTTTTCAGCCAGTATTGTTCAAAGTTTTCAGCTACTGTACAACTCAGATAACTGTCTATGTGTTGTCTTTATTATCTGTTTTTGGTCTTTTCTCTTTTAAATGGTAACTACAAGTTAGTCACAGACTTGGCATATATATACATTGTTTCACTCCATGTATAGATATGGCACACTAAACCCTGCTTTGCTAATATGACATTATCCCATCTCATTTCTTACAGGATAACGGAAAAACTTTACAAACCAACCTGCTTACAACTCAGGATAAGGGAAACTCCAAAATCGCCCCAAAGTTTGTTGCATGATCATCTTTGTACAGGATTACTGTACTGTGTGTGTGCATGTATGAGAGAACGTGTTGACCTGGGCAGTGAACAAGGTCATCTGTGCTCAGTTGTGCTGTAGGGTGTCCTTGAATCAGCCAAAAAAAGAAATGGATAGGTTCCATACAGCTCACTGTGGGCATTCATAAGTGACTTTACATTACCCCTTGCTTCATTAATGCATTCATTAAGCCCTACTCTAACTGCCCTTGAACATTAATTCAAGCACTGCACCCTCTAAGGGTGGGCTCACAATTGTTGGACTGAGTGATGAGGTGCACAATGTTCCAAAAAGACCTCACACACTTACCATAAAGAGAGTGCAGGTCTGCCAAGGTCATGAAGGCATCTAGCTGCCGAGTGCCTCCAAGAACCTCAATATCAGCATGTTCACGCATACCATAACAGAGCAACGACGATCCTTCACATACAATTTTGTACACAGAAATCTTTCGAAACCTCACCATTACCTTTTCACTCAGGCTTCCAAATGCAGCTCAGATACACCGAAAAAACACAACAAAAATCATATATCAAGCACAATTTGTCCACTTGTAGGGTTTTCTTTCCAAAATGTGGCTTTAGTAAATGAGTATCAGCTGCAATGTCGTTGCTGTGAAAACACTGCGTAAAATGCTGTAAAGCATGACCACCTTCAGGTGCACTCCACTAGCCAAAATCTGACTCAAGTTGCAGTGGGGGTACTGTGATATGGTTAATTAAGTGGTTCTCAACATACCAACTGCAGCAGTAAAGCAATACATTCTAACAATGTAAATATTTATGGTCTTCTTAGCAGTACCAACGAGCACATAGCTCTTACATGGCTCAGGATTTTGAAAGGTTTTAAACATAAGTACACAGTATGTTGTACTTTTCATAATCATTTATTTTAATTTTTAAAATTAATTTTATATATTTTCATTCATTTCAAATTCATTAATTTTTGAAGTTAAACATTTCCACTCAAATGCATTAAGTATCTTTGTTTCATTACCTTTCAAATGATGTAAGACTTGTAGAATTGAACCACCCAGCTTCTCCCGAAAATAGTCATTAATTATAGCCAAGTTTCAAAGGTTTACATTTTACATATCTGTAGTCATCTACACTACTAGTTTAGCTTTCACCTATCACTGTCACAAAAGCTGGCGCATGTTTCTTTTTTAAGATTTTGTAACATTGCAGTTCCACATTACTTCATTCAAACAGAACAAGGTTGTTAAATCTTTCAAAGCTACTACGGTATTGCACTTTTTACTGAAAACCACCCCTGCTCACCCTGCTCCAAAAATGTGATGTTTCTTAGGAAGATCCCTGAACAATTTGTGAAAAAATAACGGACATGTTTCATACAGAATAATTAACATTNNTGTTTTGTTTGCTTGATTATGTTACTCCACATTTCATCATTCTATCTTTTAATACAAATTATCTTTCTTTTTTTTCCTGTGGACAGGCTATCAATGTGTCTTAGCATAGACTCCACAGTAGGACTCGGCCCATGATCATCTTGATTAGTCCTTTTCTTATTCACAATATGTAGAGGAAGAAGAAAAACCAATCGCTTCTCCATGGGGTTTACTTTTTACAATTGCACCATCCCAAAGCGAGGGCAGGCCTGGCCTTACAGGGTGTAGTTCTAGACATAATTTTCTAGAGCACTTAGAGCAGAGCTAAATGAATGCACAGGGTGAGTAAATGTCTACAATTTGATTTTTTCATCATTGCAGAGGTGACTGTCCTAAATTTAAAGCCTACCTCAGACAAGCAACAAGTTACAGGTATACAACATTTGAAGTATCATGTATTCCTGGAAGATTAGAAGACAAATGCTGGTAGGCTTTATGCATCCCATGACTGTACAATTGCATAACAACAATTCTGATAATATTTCTGTTGTAGAATCTAATTCTGTCCAGAGCTATCTCTAGACAACACAACCTAGAAGTGTCCTGTCAGGCTGTTTGTTTGCAAAGAAACCTTGAGTACTTGAGGAATCATTTGCTCATATGTACTTTTCAATCTTGTACTGTATAAGTGAGTTACACGTTCAGTTTACAGCAGCTCTAACTCCAAAGAACCACTCAAACATACATGCAAAAGCTAAGGCAATCCACCTTGACAATAACAAGTTGCATATCACAACAATTCTTTATAGCAGTTATTCTTCAAAGGCAAAATGTGACAATTATATATGCAGTGTATGACTGAGGAGTGGTGCATTATTGGTAAAAGCAGCCTACACATGATGGACAGTGAAAATACAGACCAACTGGCTGCAACCAGAGGTTGAAATCATGACCCTTGAAAAGAAATTTGTAATTCAAGAAGCACTGCAAAATATAGCACATACAAAGAGAATGCACAAAAGCACACTTGTTTTCATACTCAGTGGCTTCTACTTTTTCGGGAACCATAGAGCCTACTAAGAATATTATTGATGAGGCAGGGCTTCTTTCCTCCTAACTGTTGAGCTGGTTACAAATGAGAAAAACAGCTTTGTTTTTTTCCTTCAAACATTGTGTTCACTCCTTCATTGATTTGATATCATAATGAATGTTACGTATTTGACCTTTCCATAGAGCAGTCATAGGGAACCTTTGAAGCAGAGGAAAAGCATCAACTGAACTGAAACAGGGATGGGATGATTCTTGTAACATGTCAAGTTGAAACGGAAAGTGGATCACATTGATGTCTTGTATTACAGTATGTCTGCAGGCTAATGGCCACACATGTGCAGTACAGTACTTTAAACATACCTGCACATTGTTGCACACAGTATGTTGCAGTGTAGTTGTAATTAACTGTGAACAAGATGATGACTCAACTTGAGGGTGATTATTTCTACCACATTGTGGATCACATATATTCCTTTTAATGTACAAAAATTCACACCTAACCACTCAAAAACAGGCGCCTGTTTGCAAAGGAAATCAAAGTTTCAGTTGAAACTCCTGGGATAACTACGCAGTTAGTATTGCGCAATTTTTTCCATCCGGGCGACTTCGTTATCTTATCCGCTCACTGTACCTCAACCTACTGGAAGTCTTCAATTCCGAAGAAAATAAAACGTAACTCTATAGTTTGTCGTTCTCCTTCCGAGTATGTTTGACATATTTTAAGGAGAGTTCACCTGTACAATTTATTGCACATAATAACACATAAAAATTTACTTTAATAGATCGTTCAAACGTTTCAATACATGAACAGATGAGGGTGTAAGTCTTTTCTAAAGTAACAGCTGTTGACAAAAACCGTAGAAGGCCGC
>VJOZ01012238.1:13909-29365 GCA_009801055.1 Stichopus horrens | reverse complement strand
CTCCAAGGCCTAGCTCGCCACAGGGGCTTTGCAAAAGTAAACGGAAAAGGCAGAATTTATGTTCAGTTGTGCACAAAATACAAAATTTGTGAGAATTTAGACTAGTTTATTTCAAACCTGATTGACCACATATCGATAGAATCCCCAACCGATCAACTGACCGACCAATGGATCGACGGATGGACCGACTGACAGATGAAGCAACTGACCAACCAAGTCAGTGAAAAAAACTTTACATCTTCTGAAAATCCATGCATAAGATTTACATACTTCAGTTATCCAAAAATAAAAGATTTTAAAATTCCAAACTGTAAAGTTCTGATTATCCTGCAAATTTCTGCTTCCATTCACCGTACGATATCCATCGTCCAAACTGCAAAGGTCACTTCCACTCAGCCAGAATCTTCAGGTCTGGTTAGCTCGATATGCCATGGATGTGGCTCTACTAATACAGGATTAAGAGGCCTGGACCATGCATTTCCCTTGCGAACCAGAGGCATGGGCTTTAAATTACCTTAATACACTAAGACATTACTACTACAGTACGTCGAGTGCAGCTGGTGATATTCAATACCCTGTGACTCACAACTCACATGCTAACAGTGTCTAAATCTCATTTTCACACAACAGCTAATAATCCCTGGCACAACGAGGATTTGACCTACCGTTCCCGTTTTTCAGCTGGCCTCTAAACATTTTACACACTGTAAGTTCCTTGCACAGATCACACCTGCATGGAAACAACGTCGCGTTTTTCCGAATCAAAGAGCAGTTTCGTAAATCGTGACCTTTCGTGTAAATCTACCATTTTTCTTTCTCGCAAGGAGTTGCCAAACCACCGTAAACACATCGGGCTTAGACGGTCAGACTAATCTACCTCAGGCGACTGTGCAGATCTCCGTAAATTTGAATGTTGTTTTGACTTGTCCTGGACTCCTGGCTATCATTATCCATCTGCTGACTATGCATCTGTGTCAATTACTTTTAAACTCATCCAAATCTCAAGAATACCCTTTTGTCAGCGACTACTTATCGGCCATTAAAGGATGACGGGATGTGCAGTTAGTGCCATAAAAATAAGCAATATGGCTCATTTGGAACCTTGAACAAACAGATCAGAATAAAACGTGAACATCTTTCCAGATTCACGGCAGAAAAAAAAGGTCTCCCTTTAAAGTTACATAAATTTACAAGCGTCATGTAGCGTGGCTTATGATTTCGAGGTAAACCAATTTTAGAACTGTGTCAGTACTCCACACATTTTTAAGGGCATTCACTGTTCACAGCAGGAACAGGTGGCAGAGAGCAGGCTTATGTATGTGCTCCTCTCAAAATTAAAGTTTAAGGCCAGGAAAACTACTCGCTTTTTTCTTCCTAGTCTCATAAGGATGGAAATGTCATCCTAGGGTTTGGATTTTTCTGTTCTTACAGTATATTCTTCAGTACTTTCTCTTCTTGTGTTGTATCATTTTCTTCTTCTCCTTTGTGTTTTGCTTTGTCATTTTGTTTTCTTCAATGTTATTTTTGTGATGCAGTGTATCTACAATATCTCAGGACTGGAGCCTTCTGTAAACAGCAAATGCTTCCTAATACAGCAAATTTACACCTGACTATAGTACTTCAAATGACTTCGTGATTAAAGAAATCACGAATTTAATATACAGTACCGCGTCACAGATTTCCAAAACTTTACTGGTGTGTATGGGTATTCACAAGAAACATACAAGTACTTACTCCATGACAACACTTATGCATTGCTAGCTCAGCCTAACATGAACCCCAATAAATGTTCAGGCACTACGCCCTCTATCTCTTGATCTGCCTCATTTGGCTTTCTCTTCGATGTGGGTCACAGGCTACAGAGAAAGCGATTGGCCACTTGATAGATATTTCATAAAATTTGGGAATATTTTTCTCCCTATATTGATGATAACCATATCTACATCTATAGCATGTTCTGGTTAGACATAACGTTTTTAAAGATATAGTGCATATGAAATGGTACATTACACTATGAAAAATCTTTGATGTCACACAGATGCTTTAACAGATGTGACCTTAACATCCACAACATTTTAAGTTAAATCGACAACTTACTGTAAAAGTCAATTCAAATTCACACTAGCACCAAATTTTTAAGTTTAATACATACTTCAGTTTCAAAGGACAAAGACTTTTGGAATACTCCACCGTTGTTACACGGCATTTTGTGACCTTCAGCCAACTGGAAAGCTAAGGTTGCTAAGAAATGCCTTTTTGCAATTAAGTAGCAATATCTTGAGCTATGATCAAGATATTGGTGAGGGGTTTAAAGTGCCTGCAGCAACAAATTCTCTTCTGTTGAAGAGACCCTTAACTTGTCAGTGGAATATTCCTTTTAAGTATTTCTCACTGCTACCTTCCCAGTTCCTCCCTTTTACAATCATCCCTACCCACTGTACCCTGGTATCCCCTTAAACCTAGTGAGAGTCCATCCCTTGACACCAGAGAAATGATGTCAAAAATTGAGACACTGTAAATACTGCTCATATTTTGCCAACTGATGTGAACAGCTTGGAACTAATCATAATCTCCATCATTCCCTGGGGGAGTGGGTTAAAAACATGCCTCCAAAACAATTCCTTGATAAGTTCTGAGAACGGCTTCATTTTTACGTTCAGGCAAACTCATTAAAGCATGATATAAAACCTACACATTGTACTTTGACCACAAGCTGATACTTTGATATATTTTGTCACTGTGACAAATTAGATGTTTACAACATGGCTGGAACTGAAATATCCCTTTCTTAAGGGGAAATCCCAAAACTCACCCAGTCTGGATATTTACGAATGACAACCTTACCTGCCTCCACACAATAACTGCATGTCTGACTACCATGCCAGAAGTAACTGGTAATCTTGAACACTGTCTCTACTTCACCATAACCCAAAGTGCTGACTTAGGCCTCCTTCCTACAATCCCACCCAATACATGAGTGATATAACTAAAGTGAGGAGTGAGGAGGACCAAAGTAAAGTGAAGATAAATTCATCACAGCATCTGCAAAGGAGATTTCATTTGGGTGACAAATGTTTTTCTATGACAGGCTATTTTGTGCACTGTAATTTCCAACAAAAGTTCATCTTTTATGGTCTAGCGATGAATACTTAAATTGGGCGAGTAAATGCTTTTTTTCTGCCATAAAATCATGACAAAACAAAGGAATAAAAAACTTGAGAATTTTTAGCGAACAACCATGAGGGTGCAGTCAATGGTCAGCCTTGATACAAATTAAACAAAAGTCTACATACAAAACCTTCAACTCTGATGTGCATATTGCATTATGTTAATTTCAATTCAGGTACTCACAGTTCACCTGAAAAGACATATTGTCGGCATCAAGTTATAAGGTTCAAAGAAAATCATCTTGCAGAGTCTTATCTCCTTCGAAATTACAACTCTCTCCTAAAGGCTTTCAGATCACGTCTTTAGTCCTACACTAAAGAAGCATTGAAAAGACAGTGCAAACATGTGACAAGTATGCATGGTGCCATACTGCTTTACAAAAATATGACATCAATCAACGTTTCTTGGCAATTTATTTTTTCCTTTTGCAAATTTAACATTTGAGAAAAACCTTCAAGATTACAAAAAAAAAAAAAATTTCCATTTATCTACCCTTCATCAACCCACAGCCAAGATACTATATTCCCCGAGCAAAAACATCGTTCCAGATATGAGATGGATTTTAATTAAACCGAGTGGCCTTAGCTTATACACATGCAGACAAAGCTCCGATCGTGGGTGACGGTGTCGGAAGAATGAGCCTTCCTTGTAATCACTCTGTGATTGAACCGTTCCTCTGAGTGATAGTACACGTTTGTTTGTGCTCCAGACTGAGCAGATGTCTTTGGAAATGAAGCCAATGACACAAAACCAGATGTAATGTACACATGAAGGGTTCTTCGCACATGACTTAACTGTACATATATACTCCTCATATGCTCCATTTTCCCTTTGCGTTGCAGCCGACCGTTAAGTTAGATAACATAAAACCTGCAATGAAAGTACAACATGCATATAACCTAGGCCTGGGAAACTCTGATTTGTTTGAAATCAAGTACTTGCAGCATAAATGATTGTGACTCTGGAGCTACTTGGGACTCCTAGTTAGTACTTGCAGCATAAACGCTTGTGACTCTGAAGCTACTTGTGACACCTAGCTAGTACTTGCAGCATAAATGGTTGTGACACTGGAGCTAACTTTCGACTCCTACTTGTTATTAACTTCAGTGATGTCATACAGTAATTGCCACCTTCATGTATGACATTACATACTTCAATAGGAATCACTTACACATTTAGAAGAATGCAGGACCTCAAATAATGTTGGTGGGTTAGAATTCCCACAACTCACTGGTGTGAGTACTCTTGGGTGACTATGCTTACCCCTTGCTTCACTAATGCATTCATGTGAGTGTGGACTTTTCCATGATCTAAGTTGTCAGACATAGGTTAGGCCTACCTGGAATATTTCAAAGGAGTCGCGCTTTAAGAAAAGTCTGAATTGAGAAGCGACTCTTGACCAAAAGTTAGAACTCTGGAGGAGATCTGACTAACCTGCCAAAGCCTACATATGAACCTCTTTAAAATTCTAATGTCCAATCTATAAGATTGCCAGAAAATTTCATCCAGTTTTTCCTTCCTTCTAGCTTTCACTGCCAATGACACACAAAACACACTTGTAAAATAATACCCAATCACTTTTATTGGCATGAGAATCCTTACTCTTTCAATTGCTATTAAATAACTGTCACTATGTCAGATGTGCAGGAACTATTTACGTAATATTCAACATACTAACTGTGATTCAGGCCTATGATAAAGACTTACAATGTAAATACAATACATACTACTGCATACAAACAGTTTGTGCTTCACAGATGAGATGAAACAAACATTAAAGATACATCGTTTCATTAGTGTCAAGTCCTTAAACCTAACCGGTGAAAGAGAGGGACTACATACTGCATGTGTGACAATTCCACACGGTGTCAATCTTGCAGTGTCAATCACAGTAACTATTTTCAGGGCTTGGCCCGCCTTTCTTCCTCTAAACTGTTATGTTGTCTCTACTAAGCACTATTTGTTATCAGGACAAAATGGTGATGCAGTGCCACAATACTTGTTGTATACACATTTTAGCACTAAATTTGCTAACACTGTTCTTCCATCTGGAGTCATACTTGTTTTGGTTAATCTACTGAATAGGCTAAGAAAGTCAGTTTGTTGTTTAACATTTTCAAAGTCACTTTGATGATCCTATAGCTCACCCGGATTGGACATACATACACATGGTGAATTTACAGTAAGTGCGTCCCAAGTACCATTGCTATTTTATTCCTAGGGTAATAATGACTTGTGACCTCAAACAACTCAACAGTCACTGATCCAGTCTAGTGCCTCCTACACCACCAAAAGCTCTGCATGACTATTTTGTGACGTTGTTTAAGTCAAGCTATGAAAGAATCCAAATTAAGCTCTCATTGCAACTATAGATATATCTTGGCTCTCTCTCTGAGTGCTTTCAGAACTCAGGGCAAACAAAGAAAATTCATGCCATAGAGGGAGCAATGCCAGAAATTTGTTTGGAAGGGCATTGTACATGAACAATGCATTAGTACATGAACAATGCCTTAGTGCATGAACATGACATGAACATCAATGCACTAGGCATGAACAATGCATCAATTAGTGAAGTGTACATAAAGAAGCACACTCAAAACAACAAACAGCAGCTCAGCAGAACTACTTTGATATTTGCAGCCATGATGTACTTGATTAAGCCAAGTTTAACACAAATGTGATAAAAATGGGATACTGTGAGTGACGAATGATTCTGTACTCCTGTTTGATTATTCACTTAGAGAAGAGTTTATTCAATACACAGAAATGACCAAAAAAAGAATCACAAGCCCATACATTCAACAGTTACATTGACTAGCTTGCTTGACTGAGGCAAGTATAGGCTCCTTTTCTTCTTCAATATACTGGCAATTCAACTTCATGAATATCCTGCCACTTTAATAATGTCTGCATGTGTGTATGTATGTGTGTATGTATGTGTGTATGTATGTGTGACTGAATGTATGTGCAAGTGCAAAGCCACGATCCTTCCCTTTCCCCCTCCCCTTCTACTGCCAACTACAGTACTTAGGACAAGTTGAGTGCTTAAAGGGCGTGGTATCAGAGTTGATTTTGAGGGCGCTTTAAGCATGAAATGAATGCATTATTGTGAGTAAGGGGTACAGTCCTGTAAGTAAATGTGAATTCAACAATTACATCAACTAGCTTTACATGATTAATGCCCATTCATCATTGCAGAGCTGTATATCCTCAAAGTCCCTTTTTAAAAAGGACAACTGACACTTGCAGTGCAAAGATCTGTAGTTACTGTATATGGTAAATGTCAGAAGTCTATTGCACAAACCGTTGAAAGGCTGATGAATTATCGAAGTCTACATCTAATCAACGTGTCACAGACCATGGTACTAATGTATTAGTGTATAGGGAACAATCAAATAGTTCGAGTGTGATACCTAATGGACTGCCATGGGTGGTGTTTGCACCATAGCTACTAGATAGAATACAATGTTTAATGCACTACCGATAAAGGAGCTCAGTTAATGGACCAGCTACTTAAACCAAGTTTTCCATGAACTCCATGGCATGAAGAGCACGCTATATTGCCATCAATTAAACCATTCACAAGGCAACGAGATTATACAGACTTTCTTTTGAAAATTAAACTAAACTAATGGCCTGGGGAGACATTATTAGCATGAATGCCATTGTTTGCATACATCACATTTTGATTCTAACCATTCTGTTGGACTCGCATCACACTATGCTTTAAACCTCCGGCAAATCACATAAATTTTGACACTGAGCTCATAACACAGATAATTTATACCATTGTAGCATAGCCTCAGAAGACAAGAGGCAAGTTTTATTGCTTTAGTGAAGGTGTATCTAGATGCGTAGAGGAGACATGAAGAATCAGAGATTCTATCTGATGAGGCAAAAAGCTTCACTCTAAGGTCATTGTTGATTTCAACTCAAGTATACGTTGTTTTTGTAACAATTCAAAGAAAAAGTGTTGCGTCTACCGATGTTATTTGAGATAACTGATCAAGATCAGGGCCCACACTCCGGATCCGGTGTAAAAGTCAGGTCTATCTGCACTAGCCACTAAAATCCCCAAACTCATTGGTTTGGGAATTCGCTAGCGACCCACTCACCTCATATGACCTATGCACACATGTTGAAAAAACGTGAAAAAGTCACGAAATAAAACGGATACTCATCCAAAACAGGTCCAAAGTGATGGGAAAGGATAAGGATGATTCACCAAACGATGAAAATCGAAGATTCTCGCAATAAGGAAGTAAATAGAAGCAGATGCAAATACAAGCCCAGAACTTCACTGGGAGACCAAAAGGCTGGCAATTACAGAAGGGCGGTGACCACATACACACACACACACACAAAATTGCCAGATGCTAGACCAAGGTCAATACAGTAATGCGTAGGTTATGTGAAGTGAGGGAGTACGCACTGTGAATTGGACATGACTTTTTTGTACTACCCAAAGGTTTCTTCTTATTTGAAAAACTATTCTTGAATAATCAGGACTACTTGGAAGGCTGTACAATGCCAGTTCAAATGTGCTAAGATTTGTCACAACTTTTATCCACTTGACCACAGGTCAAAAATCAATTATTTAACCAATGGAGGAACCTTTGCTGGCAAAATTTAGCAATATGCAACATGTAATAAACAGCAATTCAATTCTCAATGTACAATCCTGTAGATATTAGACTGAGCAATTTCCGAAGGACCAAATTGATATCGACCAAACATAATTTTTCAAAATGCTATAATGATTATGAACACAACTAAAGATTTTATGCAGTCTGTAAATTGTTCAGACCCTTCTGTTTTTGGTTGTCTGATCTCCATAACTGATGGAGTTGAGGGGGATTTGCATGTTTGCTCATTGTGGATTGCAGCAAGAAAGTCAAAGGACTTTGTGATTCCTTGCCAAAGAACACAGCTTAACATGTACATACCAATTTTGAAAATTCAAACACCTTATCATTCTAGGGAGGGCATGTCTACACTAAGCTCTTTTGACCACTGTGTGCACTAAGCAGTTTACATAAACACAATTTGACCTCTGGGGACCTAAAATGACATTTGACCTCCACCAAAATCACTGGGAATCATCTACTCAATTTGACTGACCAATGCACTAAGTGTAAAATTATTCAAGACTACACTTCTTGCCATACCATGTTTACCATGTTTTCAGTCTGACTTCTGGTGACCTCAAATGGCCTTTGACCTGTACCAAAAGCAACAGAGATCATCCAATCAATATGACCAACCCACAAACTACCAATGACATTAGTTACAATTATCCTTCTTGAAATTTTGTGTTTACAAGGTTTTCACATTTTGACCTCTGGTGACCTCAAACGACCTTTGACCTCTGCAAAAACAGTAGGGATCATGTACTCAATATGACCAACACACACGAAGTGCACCATTATTCACTGCTATACTTCTTGAGATACAGTGCTTAGTATAGCATCTAAGGGTTTCAACACTGATCTCTGGTGACCTCACATGACCTTTGACCTAATCCAAAAACAATAGGGATCATCATCTACATATGGACAACCAAAACACTGTGTATGAGATTAGTCAAAGTTACCCATCTTTAGATATTGTGTTTAAAAGCAAGGTATCACATACACACATCACTTCACAATGGCATTGATCCCTCTTGCCTTTGGCAAGGAATCAAAAACCTGTCTTGGTATTGTTCTGCTTCGTTTTTCGCTAATTTTTGCACTTGATCAAGGAAGTGAGCTCACGTTAAACTGAAAGGGTTACTGCATGTAACGCTAACAATTTGCAATATTCCAAGTCTCGTGGTAGGATTATGTAACATGATAACCTCCGATGACAATTTTACTGGTACTCAGAACAGAGACCACCTCTGCAGTACCACAAATATATGAGATCACCCTGACAGTATTGACCCCTACATTTTGTCTTACATGAAAAAATTGCTAGAAATTTAGAAAAAGTAAAAGGCAATAACTTCTCTTCGGTGCCTCTAAAGTCTTTCTCATGAATGAAACTCCACCACCTCCATTCTTCTCTTGCCGATGAAGAAACTGTACGTACATGGACACAGCGGGACATTTGATTTCTCGGCAATTACACTTGTGGCGATGAAGGCATTACTCAAATCGCATGTTCAAAGCCTGACTGTAATGGAAAATTTGGCTTATTGTACATGGAGGGAATTCAATACAAGATGCAGTAGACACCGTGCAGTAGAGATGATACAGTAGACATGATAGAGTAGACATAATAGAGTAGACATAATACTGTTGAAGATCTTTCCACAGGACCTGTGGATTGATTCTGAGTGTTTCTTTTATTGCCATGCAAATAGGTAACACTGAATTTCACCAGAGTTATGCATCACTAAGTCTGTATGACAAATGCCGTAAGCAAGATTGTTATGTGCTCATGATTATTGCCCAATGTTCGGTCGGGCTCGCACATGAATATGACTAAAAAAAGTAAAATGCACACACCGTAGCAGCAACAACCATCTGGACAATACATCTGTCTGAAGTGACGAGACTGTGGTATAACTCACCAGATGCTGACGAATTCCTACCACTGTAGGTGAAACGACTGGCAAGAACTGAAGACTTTTTTTTCCTCAGGTAGATCAGTTACAAGTCACATGATAAATATATGTATAGACCTTCACAGTTTTTACTTGAAGTGTGTGCACGTATGTGCTGGCCATCTGAAAGCGAAGCACTTCCATCAGGTCTAACATTAATTTACAAGCACTGAATTCAGCACAGTTGCAAGGCATGGTTCAAGAAATTTGAGACAGCTACATCGATCTTTGCATCTACTGTACACTTCAATTACTGTGGCATGTATACAATATGGTACAACAGGCCTGTAACAAATGTGTGGCATATTAGCTTACACTAATGAACTGTGTAGGCCTAACGATACATGAAAACATTGCAAGGCTAATTACATCCATGTTTAGAGATGGAGAAAAGGAGAGGCAGAGACATCTATCAACAGATGAAGGTACCTGAAGCAGGTACAAAAGAAATGGCATTCCTTCAGGGAAAAATGTACAGTAAAAACAAACTGGCTTTTTCGAGGATATATGGTAGGCCTTTAAGAGGCAAACACATGTACCTTTGTGTACATTGTTCTGATTTACAAAGGAGGCAATACGATGTGTGACCAGTTCAAGTTCCACTTCCCGTACAATTTAGACCCAGACAATTTCCTAAGGAAAATTCCCCTTTGGACAGTCCCTCCCCTGAAAATTTCCTATGTGAACATTTCCCACTCAAACAATTACCTTGACAGTGCCTTCAAGAAAAGGCTTCGGATTAAAATAGGGGCAAATTGTTAGGAGGTGTAATTATCTGGGCGTTGGGGAGGGGGTTTTTCTGGGAACCATTAAAACGATGCAACTTGTGACGAACTAAAAGGTGGAATGTCTGCAGTCTGACTTGGTTCATTGAAGCTGGCCATGTGAAATCAAATTCAAGCAAAATAAGTTCAACTGTGGTATCTATAGATACCACTGCAATTCTCAAATCTTTTTGGACTCACTGTCCACTTCAACCATCTTGAATTACTCCCTCTCCCACAGCCCTACTAACTTGAATTAGCCTACCATCTACATTTTGGATCTCAACAAGTGGGTGAGTATCATTTCATGTGGGCATTACCATAAGCTTACTTGTCTCTCACAATAAGATGGCTATGTGTTTGAACAGGGAGTAGGATTGCAAAGCAGAGAAAAGACTTCCCAACTTAGCAGATTTCCCATTCAATACACATAGCACAGATTTATGCCCATAAGATTGACAAGTCGATCTGTTAGTTCAGACATGCTACCAGAATAATCTGTGTTTATGACTATTTACAAATCCTCTGTGATGCCAAAGGTTAATTTACTTTTTAAATGTCAATTTATGTTATCCCAACAGTACCCACTCTAAGCTGGAACAAAGTTTGACGGAGTGGGTTATACGCCTGAGAACTGCATTGGAAAAGAGAGCTGCTTAGGTGTCTTGTAGATATGCTTGGTGCAAAAGGATACATATTACATGACACACCCTCTATTAGATTATATATTAAGTATCTTTCAGAAAGACTTTCATTACGAATACCTTGCGGTATCAGACTTTACTTGTAAGCTTAATCTGTACATGTACAGTATCATACTATTCAAACGAATGCACAATGTAGTTGAGTATGCGCATGATGTGAGCAATGTAAATTGTGTGGGGGATACATGCATGCATGTAGTGAAAATTCATATTCGACATTTGGCAGTGTCGATGTTCTCACTTCACATTAGGTTCGAATGACTGCAGAATAAGTAGCAGCAACAGATAACGGAAGAGTGTGAGAAAAGTATACGCAGCTAAAGGAATCAAATTACACTATTCACAGTGAATTATATTCCATAAAATTTCCACATCTTTAACCGTGGAAAGTTCTTGCCATAAAGTTTTTGGTACCACGTTGCTTTGGAGCATACACTGTACAGGTTCGCTGAATCTATGAGTTTGATTATTGGTATTACTATGCATCCCATGATGCTCTTTTCATGCTGACGTTTGTTCTGAAGAAGCATACAGTACATATGCACATGTATGTATGGCAAAGCTTCAAAGATTAAAAGGTTTTACAACTTATAAGTGGCAGAAGGGTCAACTAATGCAATAAGCGAAATCTCCACAACGTGGGTATTCACAAGTGACTGTTCTTACCCATTGCTTACCTATGCATTAAGTTTGACCTAGCTCAAAGTGCCATTGAAGTCTACTCTGAAGCCGCACCATCTACTGTAGACGTAGGCTCACACTTGTTTGGCTGGTTTTCGCTCTGACCATATCAACATGCTTTTTTTAAAGTGCTAGAAATTTGCATCCTGTAGGAGCGTTTTCCTATGCAAACCTATGAAAATGCACGAGTGAGCAAGGGGAAGTCTATAATGAATTGTTTATTTAAAAATACCTGAAATATAAGACTATCACAAAATACAGAAAGTATCTGATAGTATAAAACATACAGTAACTGTTATAAACTGCATGATCCACACACTTACATGTTCTGTTCATTTACAGTGATCGCTATGTGACCCTACGTGAAGTAAAAGTCTTGCATCTGATGGTCGATTCAGCAGAGGTTACTGTCGCTAATAGGATAAATTACTGTAACGTTCAGTTCCTCTAGTTCTAATAACCAGTAATGTCAAATTTTTCACAATTACTAATCATCACCTTTACTCATGTGTTAACCAAAATGTTTATCTGATGGGGTTTTTCAGATTGCGAGCCAATGTCCAAACTCCTTGACGTATTGATGTTAATTAAGTGGTAGTTCCTATCACACCACAGTGAAACCAGCTTGGAATGCAACTTTCCACTTTAAACCATTCACTAAACTGAAGTCCATCTCTCGCATGCCAGTGTGACAAGGAATATATGCAACTATTGAATTTCACTTCAAACGCGAATACTTGTCACGGTCGAAAATTGCAAGGAGACGGCAACCTTGACTTTCAGGCGCCAACGGCGGGAAACACTGCCATCCCATCAGAATTGTGATGGCTCTAACCTTACACTTTTCGCTAGATGTCAAAGTTAAAAAAAAGGCCAATTTGTATCAATTTATCAATATGTGGTTGTTTAAGGTCCCAAGGAGTGCTGTCGAGTGCTTCTGATGGTGAAAGAGAGAGATACCAATCCTACTGATAGGAAGTTGGACTGGATGCAGGTAAAACCAAAATGATATAGGTTTCTATTTTTAAAAAGCCAAGTTGGATGGAAGCATGAGAAGGGGACCGACCATAAATGAATTGCTGAACATCACATATGGTTATGTATATCTGTGGTCACACATATACAGTAGTACAAGGGTGCAGGATAACTACATTGAGAAGGAAAGTGGGTGAGAAGAGGCAGTAAGTATATCATTGCGCATCCAGCTCAATTAAGAAAGCGATTAAGATTTGTATGACAGAAGGAAGATGGTGGAGTGATTACAACAATTAGAGAAGTAGGGTACTGTCGTGAAGGTACTGTAATAATGCTGTTGTTGTGTCAGGACAGGTGAGTGAGACATAAAGTAAGCAGAAGATATGTTTAACCAAAAACTTGAGACTAAGTACATGTGACAACAAGCAGAAATTACTCAAACCTTTATTTATTCCTTCATCACAAGTTGCATTACATACTGTACAGCAGTTTTTTTTATCCCACTATACAATACATCCCACGAAAGCTGGCCGGCATAAACATGATGAATTTCTGCCTTCGTCTCTTTCAGTGACCAGTACCTGATGTTGCCTCAAACTTTTAACACTAGCGACCAAAACTGTGTCATCTTCATTACTGAAGGCAGAAATCCTAACATACAAACATGTCATAAATTTCTTGGCACAGGATACCCTTCTCCAAAATTTGTATCACCAAGTTGTTTATTAGACAAGACTTCCAGTTTCTGACAATCATTCATGTATGCATGCATGTATGGTTGCTTTGCTGGAATGCTTTCAGACACACAGGGACAGGAATTAGAAATATCAAAACTCAAAAATCAACTGATAAGAAAAATTTGCTCGTTGAATAAATAAAAACTACCTAAATTATTAAAGGACTTAATAGTCGGCTGATTAAAAGTTGATGATGTTGACTTACTCTGATGTTTTCAAAGGAATGCCTGTTAGTAACATCAAACAGTAGGAGAAGTGCGTGGGCGTCTCGATAGTACGCATGCGTCACACTGCGGAATCTTTCTTGACCAGCAGTGTCCCATATCTGGGGAAATATAAAATTATACATGCATCCAGAATGAGCACTTCAAAAGAGAACTAGAGTAAATTTGAATGTAAATCATTTAGTCAAAGGCTATCAACTTAAAACATTTCTGCTCTCTTCTCTACAAGAAACCAGAAGTTGAATTACATGACATGGCAAATTGCATGTAAATGACAGTGACTAATGGTCATGTTATGGGAGTGTACTATGTGCTTTGGTCACTGAGACCTATTATTTTAACTTTGCAATCCCAAAAGCTAATCTGACTGGTAAAACTCACAAATGACTCACTTACCTGTCTCAACACACTAAATGCACTCCCATCTACCATGCCAAGAGTGATAGCAACCTCTTGATAACACTGCTATCGGCACCATCCTGTCTAGTATCAGGCTAAGTGCCTCCTTAACATTCTGCCTTCCTGAAGTGCTCAGAAGCAGTGTCTAAGGCTACCACCACTCTTGGCATGGTAGATGAAAATTTAATTGTTGTTTTAAGACATGTAAGTGGGAAGCGTTAAAAGGACTTTTAAATTTTGAGTCACAGTTTAATGTTGCACATGTGACCTATAGAAAAAACAATCCTCACAAACGTATCAAAATTAACTCAATGACCCCCTTTGGACCTTTATCATATTATGTTGTAATCATTTGCAAGTGGGGAGTAAGACTACATTAAGTGCAGTTAATATATGTTAATATGTATGCAAGTTTTTGACAACTTTAATAGCATCTGCAACCTTACCAAATTACTCTCTTACACTAAAAAGATACCAGTATACAATACATAAACATGTATTGTCCAAGTTTAGAACTTCAAGGAAGTGTGTACTACACAGTATGCATAAATTTTCTACCTACTGGCTACTACACTGTTTTATTTATAAGCCTTGAAGTCCCAGCTCTAGTCAAAATTCTGTACATTCTTATTCTGACTGACAAAACCAATGTTGATAATTGAATGCTGGTCGGACAAATGAGCTATGCAACCAACATACCTTAATTGCTCAGTTACAAAACCACACACGATGATGCACTTGTTCAAGTAAATTCTTTCATTCAAGATTATTAAATATGTGCATGACAAAGGGCATGCTGACTTCATTATCTCGAACCTGGTTTTCACCATTTTCTTGTCTGTAACATTTTACGCAGGATATTGAAATGCTCAACTAATGAAACCTCACTACAGGCAAATGTACTATACGTACAATCTGTTGTACAGTAACTTTTATTTCTACAGTAAAGGCACGTAAAGCTAATGGAATATTTTAAACAAGTTTCACTAGAAGACCAGAGTCTAGAAACTACTGTAGGTTTAGCTCAACTTGCTCATTTAAAGTGCATGTGACATGAAAAACACATTTTGAAGTATCGACTGAATTGATCATTAACAACATTGAAAATTGAGATAATTTCCATCGAAACCCAAGAAAAATCGACCATATTGTGAACAAATTTCTGTTTTACAATTCCATCAAGAAAAAACATGGGCCAAATATGCAAATTTGTGA
>VJOZ01012238.1:0-13879 GCA_009801055.1 Stichopus horrens | reverse complement strand
ACAATTGAGAATTTCATATTCCCCAAGGGTGTTCATTTTGGAAACATGTATTGTGCTCTTCAAAAAAATATTGATATCTGGGCTTACCAATGTGATATCTGGGCTTACCAATGTGCAACCCAGTACAATATAATCTAGACCTAACAAAAAAAACACTAACACTCTGCAACAAATTGCATAGATTTTACATTTTCATCAACCTTTGAAAAGCTGCATCTCAAAAAGGGTGATGGGTATAAATGAAAATCCAAAGAGTTGTCATCCAGGACTTCACTCTAGGCAACCTCTGAATGAAATCTGGCTGAGCTCTTGTCTAGATGCATCTCACCTGGTACACCACCATGTACCGACACCCTATCAGTCTACAGTGCATTTCAGGCTCTGAAGAGAACTGTTGAGCAGTGATCTTAACTTTTCTCTTGAACTGAAGACAGGCAAAGTTCATTTCATTCTCAAAATCAACAACCTTATGAGGACACCAATGGTCTTTACAGACATGATTGTGCTACTGTTTTAAATGCACAACTTCTAGGATAGAATTACTACAAGACATTTAGCACAGTACTACAAACAACAGACGGGCACACAGCTCTACTGTACAAACTGGAATTACTTTTTAACTTAACCTCTGCAGCTTGAAAAGGGCAGCTCATGAAACCTTCAGCGAGTTGTTTACATTTTAAAGCAGCACTTTGAGTCAATTCATGAACTTCTCAAAATTTTTACAAATGTGTCAAGATTGGGTTTCAAAAAGTTATGACCAGACAGTTTTCATATTAACAACTTGACCAAATGCACATGATTGTTACAGGTCTGGGTCCACAAATTGAAACTACTGACGTTGTGTGTAACTTTAGACGTGGCAGTGTGGGGCTTAATTGACTAAAGATGCTGTAGTATACACTTCAAATTTGATATCAACTTAGTGTCCTGCTTTAAGTCTGACAATGAGGAGAACTTCCAAGACAGCAGGTCAGACACCCTCTCTGCATCAATGTGATCAATTCCAAATTATCGATTTTTGAATGGGGGAAAAAACATTGAAGCACATTCCCCTCCAGTCTACCCTAATGTTATGAAGTGTAAGGTATCTGTTTCAGTTAGGCAATAAGTTATTTCCATGATAGGTAAAGGCCATCCACAGCATGGCTGACCAATCTGTTTTGTTAATTTTGTCAAGTAGTGGGTCTCTACTAAGTATATTTGACAAAGAGAGAGAAGAATTAGTCTGTATTTTTCAGTTAGAGTTCAGAGAAAAAGAGATATAGGCGAAAAAAGAAAAAGTTAAATCATATGATACAACTGAGAAACAGCTTTGGAATAAAAATGGAAAAAGAGAGGAGAGTCAAGGAATAAACATAAAAAAGGAATAGAACTATTAAAGATATTTTCCTGGATTATATTCTGACTTCATCTGGTGAATGCTAAGCATTCATATACACCCCATCAGGTGGCACCGTATTGCACTCTGAATTTTACAGAACCAGACAGCAGGTTTATAGCCACAATCTTACAAACTGTTTTACAAAGTATTAATCCAGCAACTACACAACATCGGAAATTGCATTTGACAAAGGAGGTGGATACCGGCAGCATCGTAATCCATTTTTCTGTTTGATGCCCGAGGTTGTCATTTTAACCGATTACTGGCCCGGTTGACTCCGTTCTGATCCTCACGTGTTTACAGAGAATCCTGAGGGAAATGTCGGCGATGTTTTCGATCTTCACGTGTAGAGATATATGTACGGGAATGAATGTTGCTGTTGCCCTAGCTGGCTGCTGAGGGGATTGTGCCTGGATATAACACAATTACTGCCATACGCAGGCCCTGTATGGTTTCATGTTATCACATTAACTGATTGATGGATATGAAACAAGCTTTATCCGAAGGCTGCCTGTATCATCTGCAAACTCTGAGTGGCCTAAGGAACTTACCTGTCTCAATTACTAACAGTATTCTAATTTACTATACCAATAGCATTATTCTCTGATAAATTTTTAGAGCTGTATACTTTTGCTATGCAAGTACTTCCAAACAGTTCCCTTTATCTGCAGTCCTCTCAAGAAATCTTACCATAAATACAACCAAATTATCACTTTATTGTAAACGTAAACTTGAAATATTTACTTTAATAAAGATGTTTGTAATAGAGGTGAACCACAAAACGAAAGCACAGACAATTAAATGTGTAAATAGACAAATGTACAGTGACTGCATGGGGTGGACAATACCTGAAAGTGGCCCACTAACTATCCTGTTACCAAACTACAAAAGTGTGTTTATAATACATTTGTTTATGCTTGTGTGACAAACAACTTCAAACAAGTATGTGTCACACCAGTCAAAATGACATTTAAAGGTGTCACGTTCTCATCTTCTCGGTAACGCCTTCACGTGTCATGATCTAAACATCTTCCACACCTCAAAAAATTTGAAATCGCCCACAGTGAAAGACTTCCTGCTCTAGGAATTCAAACTCTTCAGCGAAAGTTATCATTCCTTAAAACGATCAATTTGTACGATTCTCAATTAACGGATCTGACAAGTTTTTGCACCGGTGTGTTGTGTTTCACGGTGCATGGTGATGAACCGCCTTGGGAGCTGGAGAGATCAGAGAGCAGGGGAGAGGTTGATGCTGCGGGTAATTAGGAGATGACAAGCTCAGCAAAATCGGATGAGAGAATGCCATGGATAAAATACAGTCCTGCAGACTTCGAAGACGTCTTTGGTCTTTTTTTGTCTTTTTTTTTCATAAAAGAAAACATTGTGGGTGGTGTGCAATTTCATTGTGTCATGATTAAGAACTATGCGAATGTTATTCATCATAAATTGCATTAGAATTTCAATATTTTTATGGACCAAATTGGTATTGTTTTAACAGGCAGGAAGAAGCTTTGCGTAATCATTATTGATTACACTATATCCTTACTTGTGACAGGAATTAGTATATCGTCTAGACTGTTCTTTTAATCGACCCTCCCTACACAGTTGAAAGGTCACATGACACAAAATTGACACGTGATCCAGGGTTGTATTTTGGAAGCCTGCATTTTCTTCTTCACTAATACTGATGCTACTAACTGTACCAACATGCAAGTCAGACAGCAAGTAGTTGAGATACAACACATATAGAGGCCTAACAAAAGAATGCTGACAGTACCCAACACATCCCCTTCATCATCATTTTTGGATTTTCATCAAATTTGAAAAGCAATATACCTCAAAAGAGCTAACAGACGTATAAATCCAATCCCAACAGTTGTCGTTCAGGGTTTCACTCGGTAACTTATGAATGAAACCAACTCTTTATCTAGATGCAGGTCACATGACCTTTAAAAGTTTATTCCATCAGGAGTGGTCTCTATACATTACGCTACCTCACTCTGTCAGTATGCAGTAGCAAATCCAGTGCGTTAATGCATCTTTGCAAATTAGCGAGTGATTGCCTTCGGGGATGCCATTTGGTCTCCTTTGTTTGAGGTTTTTGTGTCTGCCAACTAGCAACTCTGGGAGAAAAAATTGCTCAAACTGCTATATATTTTTGCATTCCCAGACCTCAGCCACCTACTCATTGTGTAAAACACCTTGCTACTGCATGGACATACACTTGCATTTACTACTGCAGCCTGAATCACGCAAGCGCTTTCGAAAGCTGCTACGTAGGCTATGGAAACAAAATACCAACCAGGCCTTAGCTCAGTGCCAAAGCAGGCAGGTTGGAGTGTGATATGCACACAGCAGACTCGATCTACTGCATATCTCACTGTACGCTGGCAGTGGTTTCACGACAAACTTGTAGCCTAATCAAAGTTCTATTTCGCAGCGCCTGTGTAACCATATCAACTACGCACAGTGGTTGACCCGGAACCAAATTTTGAATGCATGCAGTGCAAACACAATTTTCGAGCAAAAATCTTTGGGACCTCTGACATAGCACTCGTCTGTTCGGCTACATCATATTCAAAATTTCTCCGAATCTTTCTCTTGATGAAACTGTCCCATTTAAGGAGAATTCCATGACAGAAACGACACTTACAAGGCAAAAAAATTACAGTAGCAGAGAGAGGACCTTTCTGTCTATCATCTGTTAGAAGATAAATCAGTGACTTGTGTTGCAAATTACGTGCAACACATGGACACAATTACTGCGTTAAAGAGAAAATGGAGTCACACAGAACTAAATTAATATCGCCCCCGACAGAATTTTTCATGAATGGCTCTTTTTCATTTTGTAATTATCATTTAACAGTTTGCTTATGCATGCACTTACTGACATGCAGCAACATCATGAACAATACTTAATGAGAAAAAAAATCATAAGAAGAGAACTGCAGTATTTTGAGGATTTTTTCAGATAAGGTAACCTGATGAGGTAGTGTGTTGACCGTGAATGTCCAGAATAAATGTTGATTCTCACTTTCATTTGAGCAACATGATTTGTTCACTACTTAATTAAAGGGAAACAGAGTGTTAACGATACACCAAAACAAAGAAAATGGCTTTAACCATCGTTAAACTACGCATGCCATCAATAAATATAAATGTGTAAAAGCTAAACTCTCTTTGAAAGATTATGCATAGGATAAGTAACAGAAAAAGCATTATTTGAAGTTTTGGAGGTTGGATGAACAAATTATACTTGAGTGACAAATAATTTGAATTTCTTTCTGTTAGTAACTAATTTCTTGAAAAGGCCACTGTCCTCTCTTATTTTAACTAATCTAGCATTATGTGTCTACAAGCATTGGCTTCAACGTTATATAACTTTTCTCGGTAATACAAATGCCTTATTTACCTGAAAGCTCGTTTTTATTTTAGAGTACGTTATGAGGGATTTTCTTTGAGAAACAAGCAATTTAGTGGAAGTTAAGTATGCAGAAAAATATATTTAGCTTGAGACAGTACTCTGCATTTGAGGCAAAATAAACTTCCAATTTCGGTTTGATCGTAGGATTATTCTGACAAACTTCTACTCAAAATGGGTATTTCTGACATAATTTATGCTTGATCAATTCTTGCAGGCTACCAGTTTTTTACTGAATGTCAACTTTGGGCAACATTTGCATAGGGAAATATTGGGTGAGCAAGTAAGAGAGTAACCTACTGTATAGTTTGCAGATGAAGATGGTAGGAAGGGGGATCATAAGAGGAAGAGCACAAACTCGATTACAAATCAACAAAAAAGAGCTTTCTCCTGATTCAGCCCTATTCAAACCATCTTCTTGTTCTCCTCCCTTGTTTCTCTCCTCTACCTCCTCATCCAACTCATCTTCACTCCCCCTTTACGCCACTCTCCTTTCCTGCATCTCTCCTCCTCTTTCATCTCTCCAAACTCTTCTCCAGCCCTGCTCCTTTCCTCTCACTGAATACTCATGAACTAATCATAAACAAACTAATTGTGACCAGAACCGAGATGATCTCAGTGGGCTGCATCCTGAATTAACGGGCAATAGCAACTTTTAAATGAGCAATGAGCGTATCTGCATTTTCTCCTTCTGTGCTCATTTTGTACTCATCCTCGTCTCTTCCTACTCTCCTCCTCTCTCCAGCCTCTTCTACACATCTCCACTGCTCTCCTCCCATTTTGTGTTCAGAGGTTTGTCTCACAATCACAACAACAACACATCATGTATGTCCAACGCAGAGATAAACTGGCTGGATGCATCGACAACACGTCATGTGCTCAAAGCAGAGACAAACTGGGTGCATTGTGAATTACGCACAATGTCCACCAATCGATCGAGAAATGCATTCAGTGAATGAATAGTAAAAATGTTTGTCTCTTTGTTTATGCTGACGACAAAGCGGTGAGTAACTCAGACGTAAGATCATGATCACATATTTCCTTCCTATCATTTGTATTCAAACACTTCAAAGACCACCCACAGATATTGTACTCTGTCACCCTTCAAGTTGGTTTATATTCAACTTCTTTCTGAAGTTGCTTTCAAAATCATCAAGTGATCATAAAACCTTGAAGTGGTGATGGGGAAAAAGTCAAGCAAGACATATGTGTTGAGAATGAAGACAAAAACAACAAAAAAAGTGAGATCAAAACAAATTTTAACCAACTGACACAGGCCTTTGATGCACCGTGCTTGGAAAGCACTTAACATTGATTCAACTAGTAGCAACACAAATAAGAAAACAAGCTGAGTTGTAGTAGTTGCCTTATAACCTCCCAAAGAATTAGTAAAAAGAAAAAACCTCCTGACATGCATACATGTATCAAAAAAAAGTAAGCCACTTAGCTTTTTTGATTTTATAAACGCTTGCTTTTGCAAGGCTAATTGATTAATTTTCTGATAAAGTTCCAATGGAAATGGGCCCATATTACATGATCATTTGAAATCAGCAGTCTAGGCCCGAGTTATTTCATAAAAAGCATACTAGGCAGAACGATGGCAAACATGTATACAAATCTCCTATTCTTCTCCTATTAGACTGGATGCCACCAGAGGAGGTATTTCAAAAACTTTACCAGGACTCCTGGTAATGTGAGTCCAGTTGCTAAGGTGAGACAGGTAAGTAAAGAGTGAAGTGTATTCTTCTACATCGGAGCGAGTTACAACATGCATGCAGGAAAGCTCGTTGATTCTCCACAATTTTGAGCAAAGGTCAGATGAACTGCAGAAGCGTGCTCGAGCGAGGACGTTGAGTCTTCGTCTACGATGTGAACTACATCATCCACCTGTGACCGTGGTACAGATAAGCTTGGTCTTACAGACCTAAAGTACTGTATACACATATATTAAAATCTACTCTACTTCCTCCATATTGGAACGAGATCTGCTGATCTTTAAAATAGCGTCACTTGATCGCTACACTGACCTGTAGGTATAAATGGACGTTGGCTTCGTTCTTCATTCACGCATGGTTAAATACGAAGTATGTCAACTTCTCAGTGACTCCATCAGAGAGCGAGAAAGTTTAGAGAGGATAGTGCAAATGATGCATTTAGCGCTGATACTGAGGTCTTTGTCAGCAAAACTTTCCACTACTATCATGTCATGTCCTATGTTGTGCTGATGAACGAACCTCCAGAACTCACATACTGTACGATGCCATTCAGGGGTAGTTAAGTGAATTTTCAGATTGAAGTTCACAATCAACCTTTTTATACACCAATTTTCATGTAAGTTTAATTGTCCCCAAGAATAAATCTTACAATTGTACTTTATTATGACTCACCTGGGATACATACTTGCTAAGACAACCTGAACAAGTCAAATACGTATACTGCATGTGTACTCGTTTTACAGTATGTACTCAGTTTGAGCCATCTCCTCTGGATGGTTACAAGATTTAAGGAACCAAAGCAGGATTCATTGTTTAATTGTAATGCTTTTGAAAGGAGAATAACACCAGCCATTTCAATAGATGTGGTAATGTACAACAGACTCATAATAGTTGCTGACAATATTCCAAAAGGCTAAATCTGATAACAAAAAAACATTTCTGCTGGGCATTACACAGTACGATTGGAATATGCTCTGTTTACCAGTTCTGAGAGGAAATTTCGTGAACATATTGAATACTAGCATCTACAGACATGGTCTTATTCTTCTCCTGGATAATTTGTGCTACGAAGGAATTACTGATAACCTTGACTAATTATTTTTTGTAATTAGACAAACCAAATACAATGATGATAATTAATTAATTAATTATTGTGAAATGCATGAGTAAATTCAGAGGGTCCCAAATCCTGTTTAATGCTCTAAGGTAAAAAAGAATAGTTGTGGGGGAAAGCTTTTCAAAAGCAAACCGTGCTATCTAGAACATGATGCAACGAATCAAATGAAGTGGGAATGGACAGTATGCTACGATCACTAAAAATGTCACCAACTTGTTTGCATGATTCATCCACCCTCTCTTGAAACAATAAAAAAATCAACGAGGCTTGAGTTTTAGATTTTTCGGATGTGCTACAAATCACACTTCAGGAAATTAAGGGGTGTGGCAGTCAGTGTTTGTACTAACAAACTGAACCTGGGAGGGCAATCACTTTCTAAAAGAAAAAAATTTGGGAGGGATTTTCTGCATCAAGAAGAAGGTTGTCACTCGGTTATTCCTATTCCAGTTTATTGTGTGCATATAGCTACAACCCCAGTTGTGGAAGATTTATCTTCGTGCGGGATTCAGGAGACAAATGCGGGATTCACCCGATCCCACATCTTAGTGCAAACACTGGCGGTAGGGTAAGAGTTGTCGGTTTACTCGACTTCAATATGTTTACCTGAATTTGAATTCTTATCCAGGTCAAGGTGAGTGAAACACCTCACTTCTCACAGTGATCTAAGGTCAGCGATCGATGGTGAGTGATTGCACTCTCATGCTGTACCTCAAACTTCAAGACCTGGATTAAAGGGCCCAAGTAAAAACAATACAGATTTAAGAAGTCTAAATATACTGCAACGTATATGCCAAGAATGTTCAACAACTTTAATTGCTTTTTGAGATAAACTCTTCTGATCCAAAAGTAGAATTCATGCAAGAGTTTTGGTAAAAAGCCACCAAAAGTGAGGAACTAACTTTAAAGTTCAGGAGAGTACAACCTTCTGCATAAGATGCAGGCACTGGTGGCTCCGAGGGATATGGAGGAGGGTAGGAGAAACAGGGACCATGACCCATGTCATGAAGACTAAAATTTTTGGAAAAATACCTGACTGCAATGGATGAAGGCTTAATTTAATATAGCTTGTTATTACCATGATATATTTCTCAAAGCACCAAATTGTGAGTTAGAGTCACATGCATTTTTCAACTACTACTACATACATACCATAGATTGTGGCCATTATCCATTAACGGCATAATGCCAAAAGAAGATGCAGAGAAACAATAAGTTAAAGCAACTCCTTTACGTGCAAGTAGTACTCTATTTTAACAATGAACTGTAACATGGACGATGAAAGGCATAGCTTCACCAGTTGATCATACAACATGACCCATACACACAGTAAACTAGAAGTTGCAGGTACTTCAGCCATCCCAATGCCGGCATGTCCTAGCTGTTTGTCTGCGAGCTACCTTCATGGTTATAAAGTCTATGCCCACATTAAGACAACATGGTGGTTGACTTTATTCTACAGTGCAGATGTACAGTACTCCTACATGTATGTTTCCAATAACATTTGGCAGAATGGATATTTATGACTCTTCACAGTCATTGAGGATATGTGTAGTTACAGAACTGTAGGTAGAGTAAGGTAAACATGTGAGTGTGAACTATATCTTCATCAGTCTAGGATGGAGGAAAGGGGCAGAGGGGGGAGGAGGGACATGGCAACAAGAGGTGCAACTTAAAGGGAAATAGAACGTTTCGAACGAACAACATGACATACTAAAGAAAATAGTGGTAATCATTGTTAAACCATTCAGTCTCATCAAAAAATATCTACCAAGCCTCATCTACTCAAAACATTATGCATGTGATGAGTAATGCACGATGCATCATTTGAATTTTGAAAAGTTTGGGTGAACAATTTAGTGATGAGCAACAGATAATTGAATTTCTATCTGCGAGGAGCTTATTTCTTGAAGAGAAGGCTACTGTCCTTCCTTATTTTTGACTACTCTATCATTATGCATCCACAAACATTGGTTTGAAAAATATGGATGTCTTCTCCAAAACAAACACCCTATTTCCCTTTAATCAAAAATAATAATAACTTCATCAAAAAAGTATTACTGAGGTAAATAGGTGGTGTGATGAGGCCTTGAGTGGGCAAAGAAACATAAACCAGTAGGGTGAGGGTCACTGGAGAGTGGAGACTAGCTCTTTCTTACTTGTTTACATATCACAGCAATGTCCTTAATTGTGCATTGCTCGAATTAACCATGCCCCCTCCCCCTATCATGCACTATACTTTCCCTAATGCATGGACCACGTGTTGGTTAAACTTTCATACTCCTGGGAGGTGAATCGACCTTGCTGTTCTCAGGCCTAAATTAACTCTTTCTACACAAGGACACAGTTGTCATCAGCATGTATGTGTGTCATATGTGAGTTACCACACAATTCAGTCTCATCAAATACTCACGCGATAGTAATGAAATAAATCACATTCATCACCAAAACGTGCATTGAAGGTGATTAATTACATCTCATGTGACTTAAGACTCTTTTTGATGAGTCCCTGCAAATGTCAGTAGTTTACGGTTACTCTTTGCTTATGTTCTTGTACCAGTGAATAAAACTACTAGGACAGCAACGCCTTTTTATGCGCACACATGCTGAGGATGTTTCATTGCTACTTATAAAGAGGCCTACTACTGTATACCAAACAAATCACTGAACAGGCTTGGCATGAACCCGCAGCGATAACGATCTTGTGAACCTAATCTAGAGCCTCCATGGGAATGTGGGATCAACTGAAATATTGACAATAGTAAACCGCATGTGCTATTTTCAGTTGCCTTGGAGAAGATCGCCTTGCTGAACCTAGATTGAACGAGAAGAAATGGCAAAGTTCTCGGTGAAACGGATACCAGCTGTTTTGCAGGAAGAGTCAAAAGTAAACAAAACACTTGTTAATGTACACAATGTCATGTTTTGGAAACATTAACATTAACAGATATTCATGAGCAACTCTGAATGAGTACGATGTTACTGTAGGCTTCAGCAGTAAAATCTTGCACGATGCTAGCATTGACACAGACAGTACAGACTCTTAGAGTCTGCAGGACAATGGTCTTTTTTTTTCCCCGTTACTTTGTGTCGTGTTCCTTCCCTCCTCTATCCGACACCATACTGAGATCACTGGGTAAAACATGCAATAAAAATTACAAACTGGAATATTATTTCAAACCCTTTCTACTAACACACTAATAAACAAAATAATGTTCCAAGTGAGTCATCTCTTATTCCTTACCTGGGCATGATTATAACAAGCGGTACAACCACGCAAGATTTCTCAGCATAAATATCAATCAGGTAAAATTACGGTGCACTTTCTGAAAATTTGTATCATAAATATCATTGTTCCACCTTGTTAGTCGGATGGGAATGACAGTATAAAAAATTGTCTGACAGTTTAATGAGAGATTCTGCCCTTTTTACTGGTGTACATTACCGTGGGTAACGATTAAAAGCATGCAATCAGCAGGACACATCATCTACAGTATCACACTCATACAGAATATATAATATTAGAACATGAACATATACAAGAAGTCACTAGTGAGCATTTGATGACTATGGGCCACTAGTGTACATATGAGACGCAACCAGCTCTCCAACACACCTCAATGGTACGCTACCTCTCGACTTCAAAATTGTGGAAAAATATGTGCACAGCCAACCAATTCCCAGACATTTAATTATGGTTGCTTGTACGACTCCACGCACGTCGCACGTGCTGCGTTCAAGATTTTAAACGAACTAACAGCTGTGTCAACGATTTCAGGCAAAACGATGGTTTGAACCCTACTACGTTGGGCAAAACCTTCACAAGAGAACAAAAATATTTGTCTTGTTGGCAGATATATCAGGGTCGGTGGTAGTATAGATGTGTACGACATCTGTTGTCGGATACAAAAAAATGATTGAGCACATATTATTGCACATATTCTACAGCAGTCTATACTACACATATGAGAATTGAAAATGAAATTTTTCCAAGGAACTTGTGTTATCATAATCATCATATGAGCATGGGCGGCTGAGAAGCAAAGTCACAAGGGAACACTGATGAGTGCTGTCACTTCAGTCACATTACACTGTATATACAATCACACCATGCTCGCTTATTAAGTGACACACCTAAGTGACACATGGTGCTTATCATGAGTCGGCTGCAGAAGAATGAGAAGGCAAACATTGATCAAACAATGTGTCTTTGTTCATGCATAGCTGAATCTTATACTGGTGAAATGAGATAGTCAACAACTGTTGTCCGTAACGGAAGCTGAGCGTGGTGGTCTTGCCACATGGGCTACACAGACAGGTGTATGGGACAGGGGAAAAGAGGGGGCACAATTGTCTGCTGTGTTTGATAGTTACATACGTCTTACAAACCTGAATATTCACAAAACTATGCAACACAATGCCTACAGTAGTCAATCAACAATACACCTTTGTGCCATCAGTCACCGTGACAACAAACAATTGCACCCTATCGTCTGTTCGGGGCCAAAGAGTGAATATCTTTGTCTTCACATTGAGACATTTGACTAAAGAATGTGAATGCTGGAAGTGTTTTTCGACACACTGCATTTTTTGCAATTTATCTCCCACAGGCTAAGGCTACTGGTGCAAGGACAACATGGGTGCCCTTCCTCTCTGATTTCAATATTACAATATTAGTACATGTCTATGATGTGAATCCTTCCCTGATTTCTAAAAAGCAGGACTGTCAACCAAAGAAGTTTTGCGACTTTTTAGTTGATTTGAATTTCAACCTACAGAAAAGCTACAAACACTGTCATTTATACTTGTATTTACCTCAAAAACAAAAAGAGAAAAAGGAGGCGATGACATATATATTTGTGTTTAATATATATACGGTGTCTTATTTCAAGTGTCAAGTTGAAATTCGTGAAAAACAACATTTTTTTGCGAAACTCAATTTACACAGTGGGATGAAAGTTACAATATTTTAGTTCTGCAGATAACTGGTCAAAAGCCACTGTGACAATTACCTTTAAATCTGCTGAACTTTCACCTAATTGGAATTTAAAATTCTGGTTTTCAAGTAAAAACTTACCGTCAACCATCTTTCCCTTTTCTTTCCTTTTGTGAACTGAAGTTACCTTGCAGATGTTCAATGTCTTAGACTCAATCTTGTTGAATGGGTTCCTGTATCACATACATTGGTTTGGTTAAAATTACCAATTGTTCTGAATGACCATCAGGGTGAGATGAATATTGCATAATAACAAATGCACAGTACATGTAGAGAACCAGTATATACTGGCTATTTATGTAAGTGACCCACAATGGAACTAAAAATTATGATGATGACCAAATTGAAGACAAACTAAAAAGGAGCATTTCTTGTGATTTAAATAATGAGATGCAGACAGAAAATTCGTTTTCCTTAATTTTCGATGACTTCATCACCATTTACATGGAAAAACTATACTTATTCATCAATTTCTCTTAACTTGTGACTGGGAGCAGTTAATACATTTGTCATCAAAAACCATAAATGTGTTCAGCAACTATTAATTCATTGCAGTAAAGTCAATGAAGCAGTGCCGCACCTGCTGTACGTGGGTGGGTCATATATGGATTCCCAGTAGGCAGCGAACAAGATCACTCATGCTTTCTCCAAGCGAGAATCAAAACCACAAAACTGTCCTTGAAGCAGAAAGTATTCTCCCACTCCTTCATAGAAAATTGCTTCCAAAAATAAATTTTCTGCCATCAGGTAACAATTATGATGACTACACCAAAAGGGTCGTTTGATGTGGATGCTCAGTGTAGAATTCTGCCGCACAGTACCTGCACTGTGAGGGTTTGCGTGACAGCAGTTTTGGATACTGTACATGTACAAATTACATATCAAATTAAAACACCTTTAGTTCCATAATGTTAAAATAGACATGATAGTTCTTAAGTAACTAACAGGTCTACAGTACATGACATATACAGTATTTTGACTGATATTGCATAAAGAATGCAATTGTTTCACAAATTATTTTTTCCTGCACATACAGTCATGGGGTGAGATGGAACATGGACAGGTCAGGGAGTAGGAACAGTTTCCGCATCTTAATAGTTTCTAGAAATGCAAACTCAACTGTCTCTGGGTACTGAACATGTAAGACATGGGGAGTGCCATTTCGGACAATCTACAAAGAAATTATGTTCATATGATGTTACAGATAACACCAACAAAAGGGGTCTACCTTGTGAATCCCCCCCCCCCC
>VJOZ01012217.1:0-19859 GCA_009801055.1 Stichopus horrens | reverse complement strand
AACTTCTACAAGGCTTTAGAGACCAAATTACTTTTGCGACTTAGTGTGTAAGTCAATGGAGAAATTAATAGGGGTATGCTACCTTAAAACAGTGTTCTATGTAGGGGATAAAAGGGTATGAGTGATAGAGGCAATGTTAGGCATAGTGGACCAAAAGCAGCATGCTACACAGTGGTCAAAAAGTGTTCTATTGGTGGTTAAAACGGTATGCACCAGTGCGATTTCTGCAAAGCGGTTGAAACAGCATGCTTCACAGTGTTCTGTTTACTGGCTGGCACACAACACTGCGTAGTGGATCAAACCTGTGCACTACACATAGGGGTTAATAAAGTACACTGGATGATGGCTGTAATGATCACTAAAACAGCACATGCTACACAGTGTTTGGAAGCTGTGTGCTGGACAGTGCTGGCACAGCCTACAAAGTCATAAATGAGGAAACTTTCCATTCACATTTGGGCTGCAGTAAACTGTGGTTTACGGAGAGAAACATTTATTCAGTAACGCTGTGGTGCACGTCACAACCTATCATGGGTGGGATTTACAAGTTCCATAGTGTAAATATAGTCAGCCATATTAACATAACACAGAAATGTTTGTCTACGAACAAGGAACTGATTGCGACTCTCAAAGGGCTTGTACCTGAACACAAGGTACAAATTGTACAATGCAGAATACACTTGAACTACTTGATCATCCTTGGTGTTTAAAAATCAGTAGCATAGCACAGCATGGTAGACAGAGAGGTATATGTGCCAATTGACAAAGAACCTATTGGAAGAAATCTGATTTTATGTGTACATCCTCAGTTCTCAGACCATTTCTGTTGTGACTGATTTCTGACTATACACTGTTGCCCTGCCACCTGTGATGCCACAATTAAGTCACACACATGTTACATTTGTTACAAAGGTTCTACCACAAAGGACATAGGCGTAGACAGTTCTCAGAGTTGAGATAGGGAGGTATGAGAGACAGGTGCTCTCTCTTGCTACTTGTGATGAGGAACCACCCCTTTTAGGTATGTCTTTAAAGCATACATATGTTCAGTTGGTCAGAGCTGTCCATTGGTGTCACTCAGCCTCAGCTAAGGTGAGCAATTTGTCATGTACAGGCATTCTTTGGAAGTCTCGACAAAATCACCATGAGAAGAATTTTGCTACTATGGCTATCCCAGTCTAGACATTGTTCACAACCCATGAGACCCACAAATCTGCTCAGGACCCAACAGAAAACATATGGCCACCCACATTTGGGGTGCGACCAATCATTTGAGAGTGGCTGATCTTCATGGATTTTCATTCAGTACTAAAGCAAATCTGATTACTTCTGAGCCAAAGCAAATTAATTCACTTAGTTCCGCTTACCTACAGGATAATTTCATATTAATAACCAAGCTTATGGGGCACCATGGAAGAGTTGGTCATGAGATCCTCTGACAGAAGTTGCCATGGTAATGTGACATCATCACCGTCCCACGTGGTGTAGCAACAGCACTGGGAAGCTTCATGGCTGTTTTTAAGTTTGAGACCTACAGAAACACAAAAACAAATGTATGTTACAAATACACACTGTAAACATATAGAGTCTAATAATGAAACACAGTGGAAAGAGTGAGGTAAGATGATGTAGACTAGACAGTCTGCTGCCATAGCAACCAATATGCCAAGCCCATATCATGATGTATTAATGGTACCTTACAATACCAAATGAATGACAAGCAACGCTACCGCAAATATTCAACAGAACGTCTAAAAAAATGGAACACATTCAGAAATGAGCAAGAAAGCAAGGCAAGCCAAATAATCAGTGGCTGTGACCAATCTCGACAGATAGAGCTCCTTCTCCAGGCAGGAAAGCAAGGGGGGGATGGGGCAGGGTGGTTGAGTTCTGGTGCAATCTGATCATACAATTACACCAGCCTGAAACTTACATGGATCTCCTCTTTCATCTGTAGGAATGACGCTTCAGCTACTCAGCATGGCTTTGTAACATACTGTACGGCACCCGCAGTCAAAACCCTTCTTAAACACCCATACTGTTAAAACAAATGATTGTGGATGCAGAATGATAGATTATTCAAAATAAGGAAGGACAATGGCCTTCTTTTCAAGAAAAAGCTTTTCAGAGATAGAAATTCAGTTATTTNNCACATGCATAATGTTTTGTGGAGATGAAGCTTTGGCAGATGTTTATTGATGAGACTGAATGGTATAACAATGACTACTAACGCTATTTCTTTTGTATGTCTTTTAAAAAAAAGGTAGTTAACGCTTAACTGCGGGTCTGGTCTCTGAAAATGAGAGTACAGTTGTTTGTGTTGAGCATATTCTACTATTTCAGGCACATTTGCTATACCCTGTATGCAAAGCTTAGAGTCAACTTGAAGAGAACACACACACACAAAAATAACACACACATGGTCGTCTCTTGTCAAACCCTCCTGACATTTATGAGTACCTAGGACAAATGTAAATGTAATGGAAGCTGAAAGGCTCATAGACTGAAGAACCATTTTGAAGATTGCCGAACAGTTACCCCAACTACCAGAAGAAATAACGCCCACACCCAAGGGGGTTACCCATCTAGGGTATTTGCCCTATTTTTGATTCACTTGCTGAGATATTCAAATACCCACAGACCGTGGTTTATATCGAGTATGATGTACGAAAATTTCAAATTGTGACCTATCATGACCTTCAATACATGCAAAGAATGAACAGTGTACTGATCAACAACTGAAGATTGAGTGAGTTTTGTCATTTTTACAGGAATGATGTAAACATGGTTTGGCCAAGGAAGTAATGCATCTTTATTTCCTTCCAGGTGTATCGACACTCTCAGAGGACCTTGAAAATCAATATCACTCTTTGGTCATCCATTTCCTGAAAATTTGTTCAATCTTCCAAATCAACAGAAACAACGAACCACAGACTTGGACACAGGAAATGACCTTTCAACCTTAAAGTAACAATTTCTTGGAAAGCACAATGATGCTTCTCCATTTACACCGTTGCATTGAATGCAAGCGTCAAAGAACTTAAAGAGGGTTTTTGCTTAACATTTTTTTTCTTCATCATGCCCAACATGTTACGTGATAATGTGCAGTACACAAAACATATTCTTGAAGTAACGACAAAAGAATGAAGCATGTTCACTCTGATACAGTCATGGAAGTGTCATAGAAAGATTGTGTAGCTAAAATGCAACATGTTTACAAGGCCTTCTGTCATCACAACTGATTAAAGATTGTGTGACATTAATACAACACTTTGAAATATTAACTGTATTGATCATTGAAAGTGTTGAATATTCCATCAAATATTGACAATTTTACAGGCAAATTCCTGTCTTACATGTGTAACAGGAATAAACAAATTAGCTAAGTATGCAAATTGATGACGTCGAGAGATGGACTCACTAGAAATGTCTTATGATATCCCTCGTTTACTTGACCTTCATTAAAAGGACAATTGAGACTTTTATATACCTCTGTGGCATGTATTTTCTTCATTACAAATTTGGCATCATTTACAAATGTGACACCCAGTAATTAAATGATAATATATATAGGCTTTAAGAAACACTGACACTGTGCAATGCACCATGTCATCACATTTTCATTTTCATCAAATTTTGAATTGTCATACACCTCAAAAAAGGGTAGCAGATAGAAATGCAATTCCAACGGATATTCATTCAGTGTTTCACTCCCCCACTAGCTGAATATAGCCAGTCCGTTTCTAGATGCATGTCACACTACCTTTACAGAGAATATTCAGAGGTCACAGAGACAAAAAATTGCTACTTTCTCAGCATTAGTTAGAAAAATACAATATACAAGGAAACTGCATGTGGATGAGATACTTACCTTGAATGTACATAGGCTCATATTAACTTCAGTGTCAGAAACAGGCGACATTTTGCATTTCACTTTTTCTTTAACTAGCAACATTCAAAAAGAATGTATATTACTACCCAAAGGCATCTGCTTATGGTAGTTACTATAGGTGGAGAGTCTATCTTGCATACACTAGGTCCCCAGATCAAATCCCGGTGGAACAACTTGGGAATCTTTCTGGGGATTCAAAATTACTTGTTCAGTAAAGTTGTTAACAGTGGTGTTGAGGGGGTTATTTGGTGATTTCAATTGGGCTCCTTTTGTCCAATTCTGGTATCATCCACTTCAGGTTCTCCGTACAGCTAGTGGGGTTGCTGGGCTGGGCAGTTCCTCCACCCCTCCCAGCCTTTGGGAAAGTGGCTAAAGACTAGGGGATAAACTCTCCTCCATAGGATGGAGGTGTTAAATGGCAGTCAGCTCCCGGGAGCAGGTTTGGGTTTGTATGGGATTGTTGGGTTCACCCCTGACTTGTTACTCTCTGCACATCGACTAAAAAAGAGGAGGTGAATTTTGCCAGTGTTCATTCACGATCAACACGGTATGGGATCCTTGAGTCGTCAGATATTCAGATCATCAACTTCTGAACTGCTGGTAACAGCTGATATAAACACCAATGTGTTGTAACAAAATTGCATATTACCAGTCAGGGCACACACTGATTGCACCATCTTGCATGGAAATTTAAAGGTGGTCTCTATGAAAGAAACTGTCTGAAATGAACTGATTCATGAATGTTGACAGCTGATCACAGAATATTATCTGCTCAGTCTGACTGACAAGAAATTACAGTGTTCACTCAATTTTTTTGAAGGCCCGTAGCGGTGTAATTACAACAACTGCACGGGCATAGATTTTTCAGTGGCACCACAACAGTGAAAGGGCGGGTTAACTTTTGTGGTATGCTCCTTTCATGTTGATGGTGCAGTCTGACCACAGTTTTTGCTATAAAATGTGATGATGTGATGATGGGTACCACTTAAGCATTGCCATCTCCCCCAGAAAGGCGCACCTGCCACTGTTGAAGTTCAACCACAAGAAATTTAGATTGCAGGATTCTACATAATGATTGCTGCTATAATACCACAGCATAGAAGCTACGTAGACACTATCATTACAGATGACACCAGTTCAACAGCTAATTTTCCATCGCTACTAACAATAGTTTTGTAAAAACTGTTGAAACATCAAAAAACACATTGGACAGGAAGGAATTTATGACAAAGATTTGGTTTGACCCAATTTTGACAACGAAACATGACACACGTTTGTTTAGGTTTTCCACATTATGGCTGGGTTTCAGGCAAGCAAAATGAATGCATACAAGTGCTATTTGAGAAAATCTTTGCAATCACGTTCTTGACATGTAAGAGAAAAAAAAAAGAAAAGCTGTCTTCTTTGGTGAGCATTTTTGTTGAGTCAATAAAATGACTTTCATGAGTAGAATAACCATCACAGCATGAGTGAAGGAACTCTCAGGTACTTAAAAAACAGGAAGCCATAAACCTGAAGACAATACCATAAATTTTCGTTTTGGGAAAGTTTAACAGTAATAGAGGAAGTGGCAAGATTATCCATAATTAGGAATTTGAAAAATCACGATGCCATACAAGCTACGGACAGAGCTACGAAAGATTGCACTTTATATAAAGTGAGTGAGTACCATGTGCAAATATCGAGACCATTTCCACCACGGAGAAGCGTGATTCATCGTCATCGAATGAAAGACCCGCAATTCAGGAAGTGATATCAGCTTGAACGAGAAAGCAATGTCAGATTACCGTTAAGAATAAGCCGAAGGCATGGCAAAGTCCTTTAAAAGTCACATGAACTGCTGACAGACTAATCCAGAGCACGTGAATCACGGCTCTGAATGTCGTATGAAACAATAAGAGAGGAACATTAATGGCTTAAAGAGACAAAAATTTCAGATGAGGAATGTCAGAGAGACATCTGGTAATACTTGCTTTATTTTAGATGAGGAGAAGGGATAGATTTGCTGAAAAGAAAGCACCGATTCAGTTTTAAGAGAGGGATAAATTGGAGGGGAGGGAAACTGTAAAAAATGATAACTTGCAGAATAAATGTATGATCTTTTGTTTGATTGTTTAGTTGTGATTTAACTTCTCCCATCCCATGACAAAATCAATTTATGTCATCCCTCCTCACATGACAGAGACATGAGAGTCCTCCTCCCATGAATACCAAATTTCAAGATATCAAAATCAAAGACAAATGGCACTGCTACCTATGATGAGTACTTCTGATGAAATGATGGATGGCAATTAATTGCGAAGATGGCGGTGCGACGATGTCGTCACAATCAACTACTGATGTACATCATCTCCATCACTAGTAAAAAGCAGGAGTTCTGGTTCTGTTGTGCCGCTCACGAAAATTAAGATCTGTGCCTACGGCGAGGAGGTCCTTCCCACTGATCAATGAATCAAACTTTGTCACCACGGTTGGTTTCTAAACACACCACATCCACACGATGCAGGTGTCAAAGACGTATGCATCATGACACAGTGCAGCCATGGTTATGAAAAAACAGGATATATATATCAACAGAAGCGTTAATCTGTGTCAAGACATGAACTAATATTTAAGTGTGAAGATAGTGGTCAGTGTATTACTTGTAAACAACTTTGGATACAAGACTTCCAAAAAGGTGCAAGGATATTGTGTGAGTTTCATGTGCCCCTAAGTAATGCCAACCAACTTTCAGGAGTTCTTTAGACTTACTCTGACTGCTACTACACATTTCTCTGGATACAAGCCCTTTGAGAACTGGACATACAAGTAATGCTGTACAACAAGTGTGGTCTACTCTTCAAGAGAAAGTAAGTTATTGTCTTTTAAGATGTGACCAAAATTTCCTTGTTGAGAAATCACATTTACACTGTTTTCAAACATTGACCCCAGTTGGGCAACTGTAGGTGAAAACCAGGTGACAGGTAGTTGTCACAGCTGGCATCGCCCACTTATTTCTTAGGTAACCCCACTTTTGGATTGGTGGTCCATAAATAAATCTAATCAAGCACGCACTCGATCAACCATCGTTCAGTTTTATGTTTCATCTCGTCAAATATTTGAACAAGCGAAGATCACACAGGCCTACTCAACATTCAACTTGAAATGTCAACAGCAAAGGGGCTTGGGAGGGTAAAGTAAATGATGACATACCGTCAGACAATGTGACTCACAGCTCCATTCAGGGTACTGGAAAATGTCTTGCTGACAAGGCTGAATTGCCCCTGTAGAACATAAACATTCAATTTTAAAAAGAATAAGAACAAAACTAACATGTCATGTTAGACTGCAGAATATTCCAGTGATTATTTCAAAATGGTGCTGTATGAATACCAAGAAGTTAATTCTAGTATCTGGCTTACTTCTAGGTTTCCTCTAAATCTACCTTCTCCTGCCAACGCCTGAACCTCTTTATGGTCAATAACACTCCTCCTGTTTGCTCCATCCTCATCTCTCTTTTTGGCCCCAACCCCTGTGTGTCACCACCCTCAAATTTCAAGGAGGATAGGTAGTTGTATGAACTTCTTAACATATTTTTTTTTTGGTACAGACCCCCTCTGAAGGATGCATATCATATTATACGAGCACTATGAGTATGATCACCCTCTTTTAAATGATGATGCAGCTTTGAAATTCATATTTCTTTAAAAAAAAAATAGTGTGCCCCACTTTAAAGCAAAGATTTAACTTAACAAAAGATGGGCTGTGTGATGAAAAAGAAAAGACAGCTTTTATTCTTAATTTTCCATCGGTCTCTTCCATCTGATACCAATGTGGAAAATATCTTCACCTACTAGAGTGTAAATCTGTCGAAAGAAGATTCATACTGGGGGGGCTAAAATCATTGCAGAATGGGGTCCTATGGTACCTGTAAATATGTGAGACTTCCATGCCAGTAACCACAACAGAAATTTGTCATTTTTAATCTATTTTGGGACAAAAACACAGACATATGGTACTGTACTTCTCACAGCATTTTACACGGCCTGTAAGAAATAAAGCTAGTCCCGTTGTGCAGTTTTGAAAACAGGATTAACAGCACATACTGCTTTAAAACTGTGTTTCTTCCTATGGGTTACAAGGATACAATTGTTCAGTTTTATAGCTCTGTCAAATCTCATGCTGAACTGAAGTCACAAAAAGCCTGTTTTTCATACCACACTAATACAGACAATGAGTGTAGTGTATCTCGTTACCAACCTCATCGCCTCGGGTCATTTTTATCACCATACAGTATTCGATCCTACTCAGGTAACCAACAACACGGTCAATCAAACATCAAATACGTACCAAAGTTCTCTTGCTGTAATTTCAGGTGACCTCATTTGTCATGCCCACAGGCAAAATGTGACAATAAGAAGCGTCTGACCTCTTTAGCAAGAAAACAGAATTTTTAGCTGCTTCTATTGATGACTAGTTTCTGGAGTATGATGTAGGATGCATATTTTAGAGGGAGACTGTGCAAAGAAAATTATGTAAACATCAAATCCCCAATGTCACCTAGTTTGAACATTTCAGAGTGAAGGATTTTATACCAGTATGATGAGGAATGAAGTAAATTTACCCATTCTCCTGGAGCTATGGAGTAATGTGTGAGCACTGCTAAGGAGAGACAACTGTTGTAGGGGATCCATATATCAAAGCATTTATGTTGTATTTAATCTTTCATGTCACTCATGTTTCCATACGACCTACAGGCGGGCGGACTGGCGGGTGGTGACGGGTTACATAAGCAAAACACTGCTACATACAGTATTTAAATGGAAGGAAGGTGGGGCACTGGGTTTACATTGCAACATCAATATTGTACTTTTGGTCAAAAGCTTGAGAGACACAAAAGTATAAAGACATATATGGTTCCTCTACTAACATGCAAATCATGTGATGACAACTGAAATGATACTTGGGGAATTGTATTGGAAACTTCAGCAGGCTGCTCAAGACTTAATTTGGAAGGAAATCCTGACAATCATTTGAGTTGGAAGACAACATGAAACTATGTACATTTTGCACAGTGTGTTGTAGTAACCACTGTCTCAAGATTTATTTGCATTCCCAAAAATGAAAGAGCTGCCGACATTCTCAAATCTTTTGTTCATCCCTTCCCTCCTTCTCTTCTCGTACATCTTAACCAACTTACTACTCAAAATTCAACCTCAAAGTTTCAAAGCTTTCACAAAGATTCTAAACTTTCTCTGGCCAAGCTTCAAACATAATAAGCTAATAAATGTAGAGGAAATTGCACAATGAACTGCTGATGTCCGATGGAGAAAGTGATGGTGTTTTTAATGGAAATTTCAAAGGGCCAATGACTCCACAGTGTATATATCAAACTAGGTTTAAAAACAGTCGGAGGAAGTACAAAAGCTCTTAATACTGATATAGTGAAGTTTTACTTTTTCTTCAGTATTTATGCAGGTATTGAGGCAATGTAATGACTTCAATTATCATATTTGAATTGAAACTGAAAAATGCTGAAAATGATCAGTGTAAGTGCACTGTAACCTCTGTACTGCTTGCTCTAACATAGAGTATGATTAATGTAAAACTTGAACAGGTCGGAATCATGAAAAACTGACATATGGTGCATGTTAGCAATACCTTAATTTCCAGTTTAATAAAACCAAAAGACACACAATTTCTGTGAAAAGAAGTGTGTTTTGTAAACGGTAGAACCCCTTCAGCGAAGGTTGTCTCACCCTTTCCTTGAATGGTACTTCCCATGTAAGTTGGGTGATGTCATACTTGATACAAAATAACCATGTGATCTTTTGACCATTTCATACAGGTGAAAACCTAAATGAGATTATTACATGGATGCATTACAACATATATCTACAAACAGGAATATCAAAATATACAAACATGCCCGTGTTAAAAGAATAACAGGATGGCAGACAGCATATCCCTGTACAATGCTCAAGAAAAATAAGCAAACAATTTATTCCAAACTTTTAAATAGGGTTTGAAAATTTTGAATTTTTTTTCAACACATGTGTAAATATAAGCTCTTGATGATGCAAAAACTTCTGATGGTGTTACAGAGTAAGTTGGGTCGCTACAAAAAATGCCACGTGCGATTTAACTTGTAGACATATATAGTCCCCATTTTGTTCTTTGTCTCTGTTTAAAAGTTTGCTTTTTATGTTATTGTTGTTATTGCTATGTTCACTAAGATAACAGGGAAAACGTTTTATAAGTATTTCTAGCATTTAGTCATTATTGTTTCAACAACTGGTTCTTACCCTTTTTGTACAATGTGCTAGAAATAAATGCTGATGCTCCAATCAGTCAATCTTTCTTTTTCTCAGTCAATCAATCAATCAATCAATCAAGCAAGCAAGCAAGCAAGCAAGCAAGCAAGCATGCAAATAGTAAGCTGCTCATACTGAAACCTCCACCATCACAAGGAATGAAGCCCTGTGCCTTAAAAGGTTGCTGCGATCAAAACTAAGAATGACTTAAGTCTAATCTCTTATTACCTGTGTTGAACTGTATTGTTCATTGCTAAACGAATGAGTGACACAGCCTGCTAATTAAAGCATATTATTTTCTCAAGAACTTCCCATCGAGTTGCAATAACAGGAAGTCCACTATTATTCAGCAGTATTAAGTTAGCCACTGAGGGGTTGACTCCATTCTGGACAATAACAAAAGCAAACTACAGCGCAGAACGAAAACGACATAAACAGCGCCGTAGGTGAACAGAGGTTTTCGGCCAATTGAAGAGTCAAGGAATTTATCAAAATGGTAACTACAGTATGCTCACCATGCACATGGAAATAAACTGTGCATGCCAATGGTCTTCTGTAAAACCTTTTCATCGGGCAATATCAGACTGCTGAGGAAATACTCCACCCTTCTTCTGAATTCTACTTTCTTTAAAACAACCATCAAAGAAATCAAAAGTTTCATGTCACACATGATGTGACAGATTTACAATGAGTTTATGTCAGATGAAATTTGGTATATTGTGTTAATTCTAACAAAATATTGTGCTCTAAAATAAAAACAAATACAGTTGCCATGTGAGTTAAAATGTAGGTTGGTTCTTCTTTGGTTTATAGTGTTATGTTTAAAGTAACTGTCAACCTCTGACTACTGTAGGTGTCACCTTTCAAGATCATGCCAAATGACAAAACAACTATGACGTCATCAACTCAACACAACTAATGGTGCCTAATGGTGAGTTCCTCACAAATGTATTTCTTCAATTTCTGTTAAAACAAGGTACCACAACCTGACGAGGAAATTTTCCTGTGAACATGTATCAATAGTCATTCAGTATCTGACTGCAAGAGAGAAATGTTACATCTTTACAGTAGACCCATTAAAAACTGCAGGTATATGACAACACATGTAACTCAAGCTATTACAAGCAGCCTCGTGTTAACATTTTAATCTGGAACTGGCACTGGCTATCCATACTACAAGAGAGCAAACAGACAATGCAAATAGTTATGACATAATAACACTTCATCATTTTATTTCCGCCTTCCTTTTTAAGCCAGTGTACTAGTTTCCGAGGGGATGAACATACAGAATGACAACAATTAACTACAGAAACGTGGCAAAAGCATTGTAGACCTAAATGTGATACAAAGGGCACGACTACTCAGTTAAAACTACAACCTTGCCGATGTCGACGAACTATGTGCCCTCTAAAGCGTACGATCATTCTGCTTGAAACGTACACTATTTGTCAAGGATTGCTGATTCACACAAGGCAATTGATTGTGGAACGCATCCCTCACAGGAAATATGGGTGACTTGCTATTCTCCAATTATGGCATTGCACCCTCCTCTCTCAACCCAATAATAGCCTCTGGGTTGCATCACTAAGAGCAAAACAGAGAGCATGTTTATGATACATATTTATTTTTATTTATTCAATTATTTATTTATTTATTTAAAGGCTAGAGTAGAGTCACTGACTGAAGATAAGTGCTGCTAGTGATATGCAATAGCCTAATTTTTACATCTACAGGTACTTCCTTTTGGAACTGACTGCATGCCAACCTGTAACTTAAACTCAGCATGTACATGATAAGATCAGACCATTTCCACAGTCCTTAACATAACTGGAAGAAGGCAACTCCTGGCTGAATATTTCTAAACACAACCACTTGGCAACTGATCATCAATGCTGACTTTCATCAAGTTAGTCATTTCTGCCTGATGTAATCTATTAATGCTTCTAATTGCTGTAAGAATGTGACTAAAAATGAACCCTTTGTAACTTTTGTCCTCAGCTGGATATAGACTCCCATACATAGCCTAAACACAAACGGAATATGTGACTTTAGGTTCTATTATTATCAACGGAGTTTACTGCAAGGTGATACCGTTTTACCATTTCGTTTCGTAGTGACAATTTATCTAGTCTGGACGGATGACAAATGCATATAATCTCATGACGATCCAAGTATCAGCTATGAAACCCATTCTGGATCATTATTACATTGTTATGATTTAACCTGGAAGGAAGATAGGCCTGCCTGTTTTTTTTTTTGTCAACTCAGATAATCCCATGCGAAACTCTAACGTGTAACCATTGCAGAATGCAAGCATGTGGTCCTTCTCAGTGAAAAGCCCACAATAGTGCATGTAAGATAGAAGTCTTTCTTACGATCCTTTTCCTCTTTGAAACATTGAGGGGGGAGGGGGATTTCAAGTTGATACGCTCCTTCTCATTGCTACTTCCTGACTCCTTCAATAGAAACTAGCATCAAGAATTGGGAATCAATCTGGCATTCTGTGTTTGATAAGTCTTGAGTAATCTAATGACTCACTAACATCTGTACAACTTGTATTAAGCTGCTCAAGTCTTAAGCTACTATAATATACATAATATTACACTTCCTGCGATTAAGTGTCCTTGATACATTGACAAAAACTGGCTGTTTCAATTTGAACTGCTATGACAAAGTGCCCGTTGGTTTCGAGTTATCTGTATGCTGGATTTATGTTCCATAATTCTTGATAAAGTCAGTACTGCACTTCACATTGCATTGATGAAGGTATTATTTCTTTATTTCAGAGTGCAAATATTACTGCAAACAGACCTGAGTCACTGGACACATACAACCTTTGGAACGAATGTGTAATCAGTGATAACGGCCACCCTCACCAAAGTCATTTATACAAACCAAGCACTTCAAAGCAGATAAAGTAAGCTAAATGCTACATGCTGAATCTTTCACTTTCTGAATTGCCGATACCAAAATTCTATCTGACGTGACTCAAGGAACTTTTCTAAAACAAGAAGCATATTGGGAACATAGACTCATTGCGCAAAAAGAAAAAGTTTTACATTTTATGTTCAATCTTTGCCAAAATACAGGAAGTCACAAGTATGGATTTCCTAAAAAAAAACCTGTCAGTGTTTTACATGAGAGATATATATGTACTGAAGTCTTTTACTTTCAGACATCAATTGCCATATCAAACTCTTCACTATCCTGTTACTAAAGCGCTTGTCCAGAAGTTATTTTATTACTGTAATCAATTCTCCATAATCACACATACTTTTGCTTAAAACAGTTTTACTCAATAGTCCCTCCTAATGCAGCAGTAGTAGTTGATATACTGTACACAAATATGTGGTAGAGATGTTTTGACTGAGTTTTGTTTCTTATTTAGGCTACACTCATTCTGTTATCCTGACATTGCTTTGGAAGTGGAAATTTCCACGCATGTAAAGAATAAAATCATGAAAAATATGGTGTCCTTTTTTTATAGTGCATTTTCTAACAATAGCATGGGAAAGACAAAGGTGGTCAGAAAATCAAAGAGATGTAGATGATAACAGAGATTGGATGTAGGATTATTCAAACCTTTAGCACATGATACACAATGATGGGGTAGAATGATTAATAGTGATTGCATTAACAAATTAGCCTATGAGTTTATTGGAAGGATACATTAAATTACACCACCCTTACAGCATTTCTACTGATCTGAAAGTGCACTACAGAGGGCGTATTTTTCATCACAAAGTAGGGTTTACAGGGATGTTTTGTAGGATGAATACAATGTTGAGGTCTATTGGTATGTTTTCTTAGGCAAATACAGGGTTCTATGGGGATGTTTTAAAGGGCAAATATAGGGTTCAAAGGCTTTCATACCAACAATTGACATGATTGACACAGTAAAATATGCATCAACCAGGCCAAAATGGGCTATAGGGCTTTGTCTACAGAAACTCACATTACAGATCTGACTGTTGATGCCAAAGCCACATAGTCACAAATTTAAAATATGCTGGTCTCTAAAGCAGGATCCTGACATTTCCAAAAACAAGAGCAGACCTTAGAGAAAGTGGGCTTTCGACTAGTAATTGTGATCGATCAAATCAAAAACGATCAAATGACTGTTTAGTAGAACTTGTACACCAACAACAAGGATCACAGCATCCTTGGACTCACGAGCTTGCATGGAAATAGGGGAAAAGAGAAAATAGGGCTTACTGGACAAATTTGGCAAAAAAGGAATCTATCTGGGGAAACAAAGCAAATATGCACGGCTAGTATATGCCAATATGTAAAGCAAAGTACACAAAACTGATCTTTCTGCTTTTCAGTGAGTAGGGTAAAACAATGCACATCAAAGGGATTTCATGTGTTGGCAAATTCAAATTAGTCAAGTGGCAAGTGATTAGACAGCAATTTAACGAGTTAATTTGCAAATCATGTACAATGGATTGACTTCCATAAAGAGATGTAACATTCTGACTCAGTTAAATAGGTAGACAAATCAAGTATTGAGATCAGCATGCTAAAGTAAAGTTTGAAGAGAAGCATTTCAAATATATTTTTTTCATCTGATCAGCAGAGGGCGTGGGATGGTACTTTCCTCAACAGACAGGTATTGAAAAAAATGTGAAATGCATGATGGACATTTATAGGCTGGCTTCCCATTTCAATTTTCATGAGTAAAATTAGTAGCATACAGTAATTGTAAGTCATTTTTAAACAATAGACACTTAACGTAAGTGAAAGTAAAAATTGCATTTCTTTACTTTATCAGACAACAAATGTAACCAACCTTGGTGAATGCTAACTAATATTTCAGACCATCATTGAGAACAGCTCTAGATATGGTTTAAACTGGACTGTGAGTTGAAAATTTGTCAGTGAAAGTCAAACTCTGCAGAATATGTCATAGGCACTATAAGTGTTTAAGCTCTATTTTTGCATAAATGAATATTCACAACCAATCCCATTGGTCTGTTTGATTTCAATTAATGTTAATTGACTGCTATGCTTTTTTGTGAAGTTTAAATTTCGGAGGATCAAACAAAAATGTCAAGACAATCTCCATATTCAAATATCTGGATGATGAATGCATATTTCTCTTCCATATTTTGTGACAGGTGATCTTTTCCCCTACTCCCTCCTCCCTGAAACACTGACAGAGAATAAAGGTAGATGACTAGGTGATTGCCAGTACATCTCATATTCCAGCTTTACGACTATTTGCAAGTTTATAGGTGACTGCATGGCTTCCAGCCTAACAATAGTTGTTACCTTACTGCAGGGACAGTCCACTACACAACAGAGTCAAAACTTCTCAAAAACGAAAGCGTGCTCACCATCATGACATAGTCACAGTACTTCCTGTTTAGTCGTCCGATATTATCCTTCATTTGCAGTCACCATACTCTGTCTACCCTTCTCTGCAGGACATATCGACTAAAAGCATCAACGCTGGGGAAAATCACCTTGCTTCCCATTTGCTCGAAACAAATGACCAAACTGCGGGTTTAAAAAAGTTAAAAGCCAGTTCGACACAAAGGAAAGCAATTATGTCAATTAACAAATGTGTTACACCTGTCATGTAAAAAACAATGATATTCTTCTTTTTATATACTTTATCAAAGTACAACCTACTTTTAAGTATTTGAGATTGTCTTTCACATTTGTCCTATTACCTAAAATAACATTTCGGCAACAACTCTATTTTAATCAAGCTAACATCTGGTAAAAACTTCCATCAAATTCATATCTCACCTCAATCACTGTTCCTTATTAGTATACATAAGTACTGATTTAAATTAATAGCATTGTTTCTGTGGTTTTAAGTTCATTAACAAGAAGTGACACATTTTTATTCTACGATGTTCTACGAGTTTGAAGTCCACCAAATACTTCTAATGCATTTTAGTATTAAACAAATTTGTAATTACTTTAAACTGTGGTTCCAAAATTTAAAGGTCCTAATGTTTCCTGTGGATAACAGAAACTTCAAACAGGAATATTTTTTTTTTCTTTCCTGGAAGTAAAATAAACTCCCTTCAAAGGATGGACTTGACAGAATGATTCACTCTTTTTTAATGAAATGAGAAAGATGTTCCCTTTTTGGAAATACTGTGTGACCTTAACATGAGTTATGACATTCCTGTAGGGATCATTACTCAGCATATTTAATGCATCGAAGCAGTTTTTGTACAAACAATTGTGACATATGACTAACGCGGTGTACAGCATAGAAATAGATAAACTAGAATGACGTCACTGTAACTACTCACACACTAGACAAATGAAGCAGAACAATAACAGAGGGCATCTTAGGCGGTCAGGAAAAACAGCTCTGCCTCCAACATACTGTACGATGCAAGCACAGCAGGAGACCTAACGACATCTTTGGGGAAAACAAAAGTAAATGCAACCATCTGCTTTTCCAAGATAACAGTATAATATGAAGGTAAAAAATACATCTCAATAGTTAGCTGTTTGAGGGCTACATTTTCTTAAAATTTCTGCTGGATGTGTCTCATGTGGTTTCATGAGAGCTCGTTTTGTCATACAGAGTTTTGTTTTCACTCGTTTAGCGACATCATTCTTTTTATCTATTTCTCTGGTGTACAGTCATGAAAGCCTCGACAGAAATGACGTTGCACAGAGACTAAACGGAAGATTTCCTTTTGCTTGAAGTGCAAAGACTAGCTGAATCTGAAAGCAAATCTATCAGGACTATTCAATGACAGGGCATCAGTGTTGTAATTTACATTGTTATTATTATCATATTACATTTATACTGCACATTTAGTAAAAATATTATTCACTTTATAGAATACAATAAAAATTGAAGTACTTACAGTGGCACATTTACAGACAAGAGAGACAAAAACATGAGGAAAAAGTGTACACAGGTACAAAAGACTATGGCCTTAAGTCTTTGAGAGCAAGAGTAATTAAATACATTATTTAGATTTTTCTTAAACAGGATTGGTAGTTATGACATATTTTACGTCATTTTTTTGGCACATGATTTGTCCGGATTGCATCTAATCATGACCTATCAATGGCACATTCTGTCATGAAGTGCCCTTGCAGAGATAATTTTTCAATTTATCTTATTTTGACATCCCCTCGATAATATTCATGAGTATTTGTTTGATGTCTATCCCTACCTTGAATAAGGAATGTTGTTTGGTCAAAGAATAATCAATCTTTCCCTCAACTATTCAGCTAAACACTGATGACCTTCAACCAACAAGATTCCATCTGCAAAGCTAGAGAGAGGCATAAACCACATACTCATAAATATTAACTATAGGACATGAAGATCAGAAAAATTTAAAAACATTTTTTCTCTCTCTCTCTACGGGGGGCACTTAATTCTAACAGAATTTACCATTTGTCATTGCCAATGCAATTGACATCTAAGCGAGATGGAAAATGACAGTTGTCATTAAACTTGATAGGACAACAAGACAGGCAGTGTGATTTTGTAAGCGTTGAGGTCTAGTAAAGAAGACTTACAAAGTGAACATTGACACCCTAGAGTACACACTCAAAGAGGAAGGGTAAAGAATTGCACAATACACGAAAGCATCCAAGACTTGCCATGTAGTAAAGTATTAATCATGATCTGCTACATACATCAGCACTGCCAAGAGTCTACAGGGGGAAATGTTTGTCCTGTAACAATCGACATCAGTTTCTTTTCTAGGACACCTAAAACTGAGAGCACACTTTACGACAATACTTAACAAACACAGATTAAGGGTATCCGGGAACCAAAACTTACAGAGTATGTTGAAAAGTGTACACATCATAGATGTCACCAAGCACAGGCAACGGCAATCTATGAATTGTTACAACACGAAATCTACCGTAAGTTTTGTAGGTTCAAAAAAAAATGAAGATCACAGAAAGTGTAAAATTCAACCTCTTGAAAATTGTCTGGCAGGAACCACAGGTACTGTACTGTCCAATGGCCACATGCACCACCACCTCGGCTACAGTACTGCACGACTGGCATTTACTCACTCATCCTGGAAAGAAATAAACACCAAAATGAATATTTAAAGACAGCAATAAAGTTTGTACAATGCCATATTTTGTCACACCTGTTGAGCTGATGGTCAATGGACGAACTAAGGGATTGTGAATATGTCTCATATAAATAAAGCAACAATGATAGGATAACTAATGCTTAAAAATCACTTGTTACAAATGTGTGGCCAAACACTTTTTGAAATGATGTATTAACCATAGGCAACCCCTGTTCCTGAAATTCTGCAATTTCTTCAATTTTCAAAATGCTGGAATAGATACATGACGAATGAGGCTTTCATACTAAAAGTATTGGCATGCAATGAATGGCTTAATTTGAACTCATCACAAAATAAATAATATCAACTCAATGAGCCCCTTTGATATTAACTTTTAAATTCATACAATTTATTCAGTGTTTTACTGATCTCAAATTGTCTTACAATATAATATACAAGATCTTTACAAATCTACCATCTTAACTACTCAACACTATCTATGCAAACGTAATAACACATTGGTATTGTCATGGTGTTTACAGACGATGCTCAATACAATGTGTATAGAGCAAGCTAACAAACTCCATTAGGATTTCATTGACAAGATTGACATTGACAAATCAAGTACACAATCACAGTAAGTCTTACATCATATCACAGAATTTGTGTCAGATGTAGTCTACTATATTTAGAGCCAATACAATCAGTGCCAACAACAATGTCAATATTTTTTGTTTCATGACTTGGGGAAGGGGTGTTTATGCAGCATCAAGACAAATATTTTTCAAGACAAGAGTCATGAATCGGACATGGTCCATATCCACAAAGTGTCAGGTTTGCTGGTAAAGGGCACTAACATCATTTCCTTTACAGATTTATGAAGAAGTAATTCCTTGTGCTGTCACTCAAAACAAGCATATGGTAGAACTTAGTCCCTAACTAGCAGCTGGGGATTGAGATTTTGTGCCATTTTACTGCACACAGAGCCAGTCCAGCACTCAATAACATATTTTATTCATTTAAACTTTCAAGTTCAACAGCAAGTACCAAATATGACCAAGGCATTAGTCTTGGTCATATTTGACATGCCTGCTGTAGCATCCAAAATACAGTATCTATGTGCCAACAGCAATTACAGCGTTGCTGCTGCATTTCCACAGTTACAGACTTGCAGCATTCACCTATTTCAGGGAAGGTGTACAAATTATTTTGAGTTTTTAAGGACCTCCTGTGACTAACATGGAGTATGGCCTTTGAGGTAACATTGCAGTGTCACCTAAGGGCATCATTGAGATGGGTGCAATAGGTTTTTACTAATATGAAGGTAGATGCAAGGTATCCACAAGGCACCTGTTAGAGGATTATATGGGAACCGTGTGGTCAGACTGATGCTACTGCTACACCTTAGGAGTATAAATGTTTGCCACACAGGATAATTTTGCAAGCAACTGACACTTCATAACAGTTTCAGAGTGTGTTTAAGGTTTCACATGAAGTGGGTTCATCCCAAGAAGAGAGCAGGAAAGAAACATTTTTGGGGAAAGGTGCAGAATGTAAAGTGGGTCGTATATGTAGCTTACACTGTCCTTAGGATGATCTTTAACTTAAATTACTAACGGTCACAGTGCCTTGGCTAGCCCAATATCA
>VJOZ01012209.1:15746-31433 GCA_009801055.1 Stichopus horrens | reverse complement strand
AGAAAAATCAACCAAAGGTGAATTTTCTCAGTCAAACCCTGATTTCCCCTTTAACTTTGGGTACCATCCATTTTAGAAGTATTTCCATATTCTGGTGATCGTGCCAGAGTTTGAATATACCTAGGGTACCAATTTTTTGTTGGACTTGACATTAATGTCTGAGAGAAAAAAAAAATGAAAGCCAGGCTAAACCATGGCTGCTATCTCAGGTAGTCTGAGTTCCTTAATGACTTTTTTGAGTGGTTCCCTCAAATTAACTAATCATTTTGTACTGCATTATACTGTATGATGATTCATTCTACATAAGTGATATGGTTCTACTCACAGAAGTCAATAGAAATGTGGGGATTCGTTTATTGTTTGTTTCCCCATAGCACACCTCTGTCCTAACGTCACTGTAAAATGTGTAAGAAGGGACATAAAGGACAAATATTTAATGTTTTGAGCTCACTGTAAAACACTTAAGGGACTAGAGCAGTTGTCCTAACTTTTCTGAAGCTATAGCTAATTTCACCTTTTTTTCTCCTCCAAGTACTTTTCCTCTTATTTCAGGATATTACATCCAAGGACAACTACAGAGTTTCTCGTAATTTTCACAATTTAGTGAAACGAAAAGTATTGTCACATGATTCTTTAAACCCATTCATGAAATATGGTTGACTAACTAAAGTAATTCAAATCTGAATGACACTTTCCCTTTAGGATTTACCTTTGGTAGAAGAAAATTTCTGATTTTGTGAGAATTATTTTCTCAAAGTATCACTACACTCTGTTATGTTTTTCACTTAAGAGATGTGACTCATTTGTCCATCTATGCACTTTTTCTTGTAACTTGCATACTTTTGCAGTTTGTCAACAGTGCACTATTTGTAAAAGGTAATACAGTCAGATGAGATTGAGAACATGCATTTTCTGTTCAGCAGTGATGTATTTGGGGTTCACAACAAAAAAGGCACCCGATTGGCACTAATTCTTTTTTTTTGGAGGGGGAGGGGCGGTTGAAATGAGTGAAAGACCAATTCCTGAATAACCTTAGTCTGTTTTAAACAAATGAATAAATCAGATCTTATTAATAAATTACTTAACCCATCTCAATACCAGTCAGGTCTTAGATGTCGAAACTAGGTTTAAACTTAGCTCCTGGTATTGCCACCAAGGTGTTCATGCATTTTTGTATTATTACAACTTTTAATTCTTCTGGACCAGCTAAGCGAACATACATTTGAAATTGGTCTGTTTTGCCCCTGCTTATACCCATGCTTTAAGAAAGATTTGAGCCAATCAGTCACTATAACGTCGTTTTTTACTTGAAACTGACTTGATCAATTATAACGGTTGACTCGAAATGACTTGTCCAATACTTGACTCACCTTGCTGCAGCACTGACTCAACTTGACTTGACTCGATCTGTAATGTGGACGACTCGACTCGAATTGACTCGTCACAACTCTGGACCATAGTCGGGAAATCTGAAATATCAGTCGGACCTTTCGTATCTCAGTCTAGCACATCTTATGGCATAAAAAGATGCCAAATATTGCACCAGATTGTGTCTGACGTTAAATTCTATTCGAAAAATTTCTCAAAAAAACTGAAATACCATTTGAATTTCTCATACTCGGAAAATATACTAGCTATAGTTATAGCTAGTAAGCTATAGCTAAAGTTATAAATGTAGTCAGAGAGTAAAAAAAATGTTGGAAACACTTTTCTGGAACTATAATTTCTCGAGAAACAAGATAACTGCAAAAAATTACACCAGATTTTGTATACGATTACTGTAACTTGGTAGTTGAAAACTTCTTAAAAGAAAAAAAAAACAAAAGCTGTTACCCTTAGAAAGTAACAACTGCGGCATTATAACTTCTCTGGAATTTACGGTAGCATAAATATTCTAGATAAGAGCAATCCAAATTATTTACATTTTAAGGAGAATGATGTTTTTCTCATTAACTGAGAAATTACAGACATGGTATTCCTATTTTAAGTCTGGGTACATTCAGCTCAAGTACTTTCATGAAGTTCAGTTCATGTCATCTGGGGGATTTGAAAAGCTAACCAGTTTCTGTACGATCTGCTCCCCTTAGATAGTACTGCACAGTTGTTCTCCACCGATAATCAAAGATTATCTAAATAATTCTCGACAATCCAAGATTATCTAATTGTTTTGATAAACCTGGTTTATCGGTTATGAATCCAAGACTATCGGTAGGGAATCCAACATTATCAAAATATTTTTAGATAATTCAAGGTTATGGGTAGAGAATTCAAGATTATCAAATTGTACTTTGATAAACATGTTTGTCGGTCGAGAATTTAAAATTTTCGATCGAGAATCTTGGATTGTCAAACTTGCTAACAATTAAAATTGTTGCCTTATGACTGGACACGTTGGGCGATCATGTACTTAGGCCTATAGTTACGTTACCGTCAGCTCGCGTCGCGTCAGTGCCAACGTCAGTGACCTCTATGTGCCGCAGTTGATATAACGCCACTGACAAAATCTACGACAGGCATAAAATTGTTGACAATTTCATCTCCCAACTGATCTGAATACGTACACTTATGGTGATGGTAAAGCGGGTACGCACATGTAATGACTTGTTAAGAAAATGTCAGTGTAACACCAAAGACGAGACCATGTATGTACCAAAAACTAAGACTGTTCTACTGTCTGATGTCTAGATAACCTTGTATTCTTGGTCTATAATCTTGGATTGTCTACCGATAAATCAGGTTCATCAAAATAAATTTGATAATCTTGGTTTATCGATCGACAATCTTGGGTTCTCGATCGATAAACCAGGGTGATCAAAATGACTTTTGATAAGCTTGAATTATCGACAATCTTGGATTCTCTAGTGATAAACCAAGTTTATCAATTTTATTTTGATAATCTTGGATTGTAAAAAATCAGGATTATCAAAGTATGTTTGATAATCTTGGATTCTCGACCATCCGTTGCTAATCCAAGATTTTCGGTCAATAACCTTATGTTGTCAGTCGTAAATCAGTCGAAAATTCAAGTTTATCAATTGAAGTTCATTTAAGTTTGTGGATAATCCAAGATTGTGGACTGATATACCAAATTAATTCGATGATCTTGGATTATCGGTCTATAGTCCAAGGTATTTTGATAATATTTTGTGATAAACCTGTGAAAACCTTATAACAGACTGTTCAAGATTATCCGTGGATAATCTTGGATTATCGGTTGGAAATCTTGGATTAATGGTCGATAATCTTGGATTTCCTATTTATTGCACATTCAGCTTGCCATACTCCCCATCACGCTGGGATGTCCCAAATCGAGGGCGATATTGCTCAATAACAAAACATGACGTAAGGCCCTGGCTCGAATTTTGCAACAAGGGAACAAAGTAAAAGAGAGCTGATATTCATGATTTTGTCTTTTCAGCGGTAATGGAAGCGTTGCACAGTGTACCAAATTTTCAGTAGGTCAAACTGTGGCTCTTTGGACTTTCTACATGCTATTGTTAGGATGCTTGCAGCATCAACATGTTTGGAATCAAAAGCTAGCATTACAATTTGCATATGTAACTACCAACAGGCAACACGTTAATACCATTCGATAGGCCTAAAATAAATTACTACTGTGTATAGATCAACTAGCCTAGGCTAACATTACTCGTTAGGCCTAAGCATGGCCTAGGCTAAGCCAAGTTGATTTAATTGAACACGCGCTTAACAAAAATGCTGTTACTATGATGAAGCAGGTTACTCACTTACTGTTGTGGAATTTAGCCATGAGGTATGTCGATGATCACGCTGTAAGTACTGTTTCATCACTAAGGTTGTGGGCTTGATTGACAATGACATTCTTTTGCAAGTTTGCGATAGGCTGGCGCGGCTAGCCTGGCAGTAACTTAGTGTAGGGCTTTCTCTGTTTAGTAATCATGTAATATAATAATAGTAATCATGAATCAATCAGTATCATGAGTCGACCACTGCGTTCTATATGCTAGGCCTAGCACATGTAGACTTCAGGCGACCTCATTGTAGATACAACCTACTCTCTTCAACCAATATCAAAAACAGTTATTTGTCTTATCATTTTTGATGTTCAAAGCAAATATGTTGGCAATGTGTATCAGTTTCTTGATATGCTAAGTATGGACTAAAAATATGCCTACATTACCAAAATTTGTGACCAAGATGTCTTTGATGAGGCTTGTAGTGCAATTTTAGAAAGAAAAGACAACAGTCTTTTCTTAACTTATAAATGTCTTCATTCCTAATTGTGTTACTTAATTTTTTCTCTGTTCTTTTTTATTGTGATTGACTCAAGATTACTTCATAAACACTGCATTGTGTATTGCAACCCTCATTTCAAAATTCATTGTGTGTAGATTACTCAATCTAAACATCACCAAAGTATAGCCAAAAAATAGAGAGACACCTAACCAATTATTACTGCAAAGTTTTATTGATTTTAGAAAATATTTGCATAATTTATGGTCTCATTGTTTGTTATGTGATCGACTCATGATATGCCCAGTATATAAGTTTACATCTTTGATCCACTTCAGATTTTCACTTCAGTTAAGCAGATGAGGAACAACAATGTAATGTTAAATCATGGACCATACTGTTGAACCAGCTTACATCCCAGCATACATCATCACATTATTTTTCTCCTTTTTTGAATCAAGTACAAGTGAAAGACAATATCTTTATCTTATTGATATGGGTTCTTTCTAAATTTCAAGTCTCACTCAAAATTCCTTTCTCTTCCTCATTTTTTGAGTCACTAGTTGACTCGACATTATAGTCAAACAAACCCTGCAAAGCTTCTCAGCTCAAAAATCCTGCTTTATGAAAAAAAGGGGGCTATTGCAGTATTGAAATCAGACAGACAAGTCACCACGTGGTCCCTTGCAGAGAGAAGTTCAACCAATACAGTGAGCTCAATAACATGTATACCATTATTACCATGGATTCTTCTTAGATGATGAACCTAGAATTTGAAGAAGATTATAGTATACCAGTCCTGTGGCAAATGGCGCAGCTAGATAGTAGGGCTAGAATGTTCGCTGTGCACAGTGAAAGCAGGATTTCCCCTGGTACTTAATTGCGGAGGTGGCCACCTCGCAACTTTTTAAGACCGCCTCACCAAAAAATACCGTAATTGCTGCCTCACCCACTTATATCATGGTAAAAATCCTAGAATAACCCATTCTTGAAGAACCTAAGTATTGACTAGAACCCAAAATTCATGGCGGCATCAGGTAATTCGCTCTCACCACCTCATACTCCCCAAAACACAGGGGAAACCCTGGAAAGACCATTCAAAAATGTATTGTTGATTAGCTAGGGGTTACTGTATGTGACTTAGTTTCTGCATATATTCCGGGACATATGTATCTGTCTTACGCAGTAGTGTTTAGTTTACACTGGAGGGAAATATTTGTCCTGTGCAGTTAACTGGTTTAGGCCCCAAAAGACACTCTGAAAATGTACAGTAGGGCATAGACATTTTGTTTTGACCTAGGCAAGTCAATGTATCCCATAGATTCCATTCTATGGAAAAAGAAGGGGCACTCTACAGTGATGTCAGAGATGGCTGCCTTCCCTGGTTTTTATGACCCCATTGACATTCAATGCTGGTGGTCTCCAGTTTACTGATATCAGCCTTTACATAGCTGTTAAGAGTGAATTCATTCCTCTTTTTTCTTGCCAGTATAATTATTCTAGACTTTCACCAGGAAAAGGTTATAGCAACTCTGTAAACTGTAATACTGTGATAAGTCTAACCTTAAAGTGCATAAAATAAGTCCAGTGTGTGATATCACATAGTGATTTGCATTAGACCTAGGATACATGTGCCAAAATTGCCCTTGTAATTCTAACTTGCACCCACTTGACTTAAATATGCCAATTTGATCAATTTAATAACAAAATGATGACTTCTCTTGTTTCTACAGGATACTTTCTCTGAAGATCTAAAGCAAGCAAAACACACCACTTTCTGTTAAATAACCTGTGGAACGATTCCTCTTTTCACTTGTTTTCTTTTTTCTTTTTTTAAACTTGGTGTTTGTATTCATTTGTTGTTGTGTGTCTGACATAAAATGGATGGAGAGAAGGAGCAAGTAAATGCTTCCACAAAGGATACTAACGTAGAGTTACCAGAAAGCAAAGCAAAACAAAGCGACAGTCCTATGGATATTGATCCACCTGGTGTGGAAAAGTCAGAGAAAGCTGATAGGACTGAAAATGGCAAAGACTCTGGCCTCCAAGGAGGCAGTGGTGACAGTACATCAGCGGAGGACAAAGCAGACTCATCATCAGTCAAAGAGAGTGAGGAGAAGAAGCAGAAACTCGACAACTCAGAAAACATCAGTGGTGATAAAAAAACTGAATCCATTGAGGATGAAACTACCAAGGAGACTGTCACATTCAAAGTAATGTTTAACAAACAAAAGCATGATGTGACCTTTGACCTTGATGGTACAGTGACAGCCTTAAAAGATCACATTCAAAGAATCACAGGTGAATATACGTGCAGTTCATTTTGAAAAGGTAACTTGTGGGTTTCGTGAATTGCAATTGTAGGAAAGTTGGTACATTGTGGTAAGTCTATTCTGCATGTTAAGTGAGAGGATTCATATTTGCTTTGACAATGTGTAAAGGTTTCAACTCTTTTGACAATGCTTCATGCTGTGTTGGTACATTGCAGATGTCACTATGCTTGGCGACCCCATTCAGGACTGGTGAATTGCAACGGCCAAGAAGTGTTAAAATAACACTTTTTGCACAGGAGCTTTTCCCACTGATGAAACTAACATTTGATGTTGATCATTGATTTTTCAGGGGATCTAGATGGAACATTAATCATAGAATGAGATTGGTAAATTGAGCAGTCATTAGGAGTGTTTAAAAAAATCCACACCTCTTTGGTGAAAGTCCAGAACAAAGAAAAACCCACAATTATAATATTTGGTCAAATGATAATGCTAAAAAGGCCTTGTTCGGTAGGTCTGTTTTGAAACTTTAATACGTGGATAAGAATTACTCAGCACCTAGTTGGTGACAGTCCTGATTGAGATGCCATGCCAACAATACAAGGATGTGGTGCAAAGCCAGGGTTTTGTCTCATGCTGTGCTGATTACCAAAAGTGTTTCTTGGACATTCATTGCTAACCAGTGAGGAAACAGATCATAAGCATTTGGTTCAAAAAGCAATACAGAAATTGATGTCTTCCAATAGAAAGTGAGCATTTAAAATTTATGACAGGAAATCCGAATGGTCTGCAGAAGGAAGTTTGGTTCTGATTTGCAGGAAACCATTTTGTATGTTTGAAATAAACCTAAGCAGAAAGTATGTGTACCCGGCCGTTAGTTTTGTTTTTGTTAACACTTTATACATCCTTAAATGCTATTTATTTCTGGTTTTATTTGAAGGAAGTTTGATTCTGATTTGCAGGAAACCATTTTGTATGTTTGAAATAAACCTAAACAGAAAGTATGTGTACCCTGCCATTAAGTTTGTTTTTGTTAACACTTTATACATCCTTAAATTTTTTTCTGGTTTCATCTTTGTAGCCTTTTTCACTGTAAAGGTCAAATTTTTATGCTGACTTCTTTACAGCCTAACAGCTTTTACATGTAAACCTTTTTTGTATGAAATAATCAGTCTGTGAATGTTATAATTTCAAAAAAGGTCACTTGTTTTTTTTGTGTGCATATTTTGTTAGAACATTATATGATGCCTGTAGTTGTGAAATCAGTCACACAACTGAGTGCATCATGCATCATGTCTGAGAAACCTTTAACCTTGAATTCATCACATATGGCTGGTGAACCATGTGATTTTACAGAAACTGCTTACATTTTGAAGATCAATTGGCTGTCTGTCAGATCATCCTTTTGAATATTTCATGACTTGGTCAACAGTATGGTATCAAGTGTTTCGCCTCTATCTTTCGAGACCTTGTACTTGAATTGATGGTCCAATTTTCACCATGTTTTCTAAAAACACAGATTATTTATTTCGACCTTGTTGATTCAGGTGTTCCATCTGCCATGCAAAAATTAATGTTCAAAGGACTGGTGAAAGATGACAAGACGCTAAGGGAACTCAAAGTCACAAAGGGTGCCAAGTTTATGCTGGTCGGTTCAAAACTGGATGACGTCTTGGAGGTGAATAAGCCTGTGGACAAGAAGGCTCTCGCTGAGGAAGAAAAGAAAGGTTTGGAACTGCTGCTAAGGAACTGGAAAAGTAACCCTTTGTATGTTGCAGAGGAACACCTGCCCATCCATCCCACCTTGTGCCCACTCATCCTGCCCACCCACCCCACCAACTGTCCAGTCATCTTGCAACCCCAAATTGCCAACCCTTTTACTCGGAGGTGACCTCTGATGGAGCAATGGATTGTATAATTTAACAGTAAAATGCTAAATGCCTTAACACCTTTTCAGGGATTGAAAGAGGTTTGCCAAAAACTTTAACCACTCATAGTTTTTGGATTCCTTGCTGAAGGCAAAAGAAATTATTGCAATGGTGATGTTGTGTGTATGTGTGTGTGTATGTAATGCCTTGNNATACATCACACCAATGGTAGAAGCAGACAATCAAAGAATGTTTATCTATTCTCCTTGCTCTGCTCACAGCACTGATAATTTTTTTTTGCCTGCTTGAAATATGTAGTTTGTCGCAGACCGCCTGAAGATTCATAAATAGCAGTTGCTAATTGATGAGGAGAATACTTTTATTGTCACCACTCTATTGTCTATTCCATTCTGGAAGGATTATTTCCTATTGTGATACATTGGATAGAATGTCATGCTAGCTAGCTATCCACACACCGAGCAGATGATGGTGAACGGACTTTGTAAGGAGCTATTGGGCAAAATAGTTCCATTTCCAACAGTTCTGCACAAGTTTTACATGGCTTTTAAATTTATTGGTTCTTCTATGTCTAACTACAGATTTGGAGGAAATTTCAAACTATATGTCTAATGCTTTGAGGTTATCTGAGCTTTAAACAACTATCTGTTCATGATTTGAAGTACTGGATCCTTAACTTCACGTAAATTTTGCACTGAACAGTTACATCCTATATAGTGTTACTGTTAGTAAGTAGTTGTACTATGCAAATCAGATTTGTAGTTAAACTGATTTAGAAGTTATGTAGCTGCTACTATTTGTGGTGGAGAATTATGTTGCCAAAATTAAGTCAACAAATTAGCAGTCAAAGTTATTGTGGAACATTCAGCATTTAACATTCAATTAACATTTAACATTCAAAACTGTTGTTAATCAGCAATTTCATGTTTTACATTTTGATTACTTGCCGACTGCAAAAGGAATCTATGCAATGGTGATGACAAGCGTGTATGTGATGCCTTGCTTGTAAACATATCTCAAGAAGGGTAACCTTGACTGATCTCATACTTGGTGTGTGTATTGGTCCCTGAACACAATATCTCAAGAAGGGTAATTGTGACTAATGTCATACTTAGTGTGTGGGTTGGTCATCCCTATTGTTTTTGGTGAAGGTCAAAGATCTTTTGAGGTCATCACAGGTCAAACTGTGAAAACATTGTAAACATGGTATGCCAAGAAGTGTAATCTTGTCTAATTTAATACTTAGTGTGTGGTTTAGTCATAGTGAGTAGATGATTCCCATGGATTTTGGTGAAAGTCCAATTTCATTTGAGGTCACTTAGGTCAAATTGTGAAAACATAGAACTGTGTAGTACACACAGTGATAAAAAGAGCTTAGTGTAAGCATGCTTTCTTTACAATGATAAGGTGTTTGAATTTCAAAACTGTTATGTACATGTTGTTCTGTGTTCTTCATGAATATAGGCAAGGAATCACTAAGTCCTTTGATATTTTTGTTTGTTCCTTACGGTAGCAAATGAATATGCAATCACTTTGGCGAATGCGTGTGTGTATGTGATGGATGAGAATGTGAGGTATGTTATGTTATAACTCAGTAACTGAGTGGTGAATGTTTTTCAAAGTTGGTATGTACTAGATGATATTGAGTAGATGTGCCCTATTATTTCTGGTGGAGGTCAAGGGTCATTTGGGATCACTAGGGGCAAAGTGAATTTCTTTGAGTTGCTGTAATTTGATGTCCATTGTTCAGACAATGACAATTTCAGAATAGAGTCAATTGGTAGGTGGAGAAAGTACAGTAACGTTAATCTTGTTAATATGAAAGAGTCGAAAGGTCTGAAAGTGATATTTTATTGATATCTATCAACAAAACATTTTAAGGGGATGGTGTAACAAAAAATTTTGTTTGTCTGTGTAAAGTGCATATGATGACCTCATTTGACCCAGCTTTACCTCTTTTGGCCTTTGTGACCTTTTGTGATGTGTGGAAATGTCTTGTTACAACAAACCAAAAATCCAACTATAATACTCCCCCATGATGCTCCTAAGTCAAGTTATTGACAATTTAGTTAAAACACATGAAAGTGAGTACAGCAGCAGCACAGGTTGTGCCGAATACGGACTCAGTGTAGATATGCACAGGTATGCAAGTTGTTTTGCCATTGCTTCTGCATAGAAGGTACACACACACACACACACACAAAAAAACTACTGCAATGTACTTTTAGTAAATGGGAATGGAGTAATTCTTCCATCTGCCTTACCAGGGCCAGGTTGGTCTCAATTGATCATTGCCCCCCTAAAAAAAAACATGGTATCATCAAACCTTGACACATGATAGGGAGGCTGCTAAATGACTCTGATTTTTACTATTGCCCTGCAACTTCTGACCTCCTTATCTGAGGCTGGGTTTAAAGTTAAAGGATCATTGTGCAAGAAACGAAAGTACCTTTAGACTCTTGTTTTGACATATTTAGACATGGTACTATTTTATGTTTCACACTTCATATCCTTTCATCAGGTGCAACAAAGGAACCATTCTGTAAGATGAAGCAACATAAAAAGATTTTAGATAAAGGTGTTCCCGATGATGCCATGCCTGGTATAAAAGGTGTGCAGGTGAGAAAGTGATACTTTGATTGCTGTGTCTAGTGACCTTTATAATAATGGACTGTTCTACTGCAAGTGTATGTCAGGTAGAGTGAAAATAGGACTTAAAATTTATTCCCCGTTGTCAGAAATATCACCTGAATTTGTTGAAGTGCTTTCGATATCTAAAAACTGAAAAATTTCCTGATGTGTGAAATCATACCTATCAGATAGACAAAAATTGCAGCACTGTAGCATAATTTCCTTAATATTTTGCCACCAGGTGCTCTTTTTTTCTTTTAAAAAATATCACATTTCAGGAAATTTAGCAAAGTCTTGACATTGCTTATGTGTTGTCAATGTACTGAAGTTGTTCAAACTTTAAAGATTATTTTGTTGTCAGAGGTATTTACAAACTATGAATATACAACAGTGGAAACATGTGCTGGAATAAACACGGTTCTTCTTTTGAATTTTAAAAAAAATAAAAATGACGGAGATTGAGACAAGCAGCTATCATATGTTTTTCTTTGTACAGGAAAGACTGCCATCCATGCCCGTGTCAGGAATGGTAAACAAAGCAAACAGTAAAGTTCGACTCACTTTCAAGCTGGAACTCGATCAAGTTTGGATTGGCACAAAAGGTTTGAAACATTCAACATAGTTGTGAGATGGGGGGTACAGCTACCACTATGGGTGATGGGGGCTGAGCATTATCCTTCAAAACAACTTGCCCAGTGGGGCAATGAGCTCCCTAAGTTCACTTGCCGTGGTAGTTTTTACTTGAAATATGCACTATATTGATCAAAATGTGAAGAACATACAGTATGAATATACTGTGCAATGAAAACATATGCCTTACATTAAAAGTCACTTGAAGTGGCTGGTGGCACAGTGTGTTTTGTGGGTTAATGTGTCTCCCAAATGCACACAATTTTTGAGACCAGGAATTGTGTGTACTGAAAATAAGGCAGAAGACTATTTTTTAGCTGAAGAACATGGTGATACTTTTCAGTTATGTGCGATTACTTCCTGTATGCAAGATGTATACTGCTCGTGAATTGTCACTTGGCCAATCAGGTAACTTGAGGTGAAGAGAAACTTGCCCTTCATAATTTCTTCTTGCCCCAGGCAATCCTTAGTTAATGTTCATACCATTTAAGGATATTGTTTCTTTAGTCTATACCCACATTGACTGGGTGGTAACCCCCTCCTTATAAGGCAATGATATGTTTTTGATTCCAATTGAGCTGAATTTCCCTTGAATGGTATGTAAAGATGAGGGAAAGGCCATCTTTTGTTAGTCCCATTGAATGCTACATTTGAGTGTATGATCTCCAAGAAGAACATCCAGAAACATTGTACACAATTAAACCTCAAGTGAACAAGAAAATGAACAGGCAATGTCAGTCATATGATATTGACACCAACCATTAGAATTACATGGAGAACAGTGTTCCAGTTGTATGTGTGTGCACAGAACATAATCAGATCGTTCAAGTATGGAGTGAAGGTCATGTTTTCTTGCCTCCTGACATCACATACATTTACCAAGGGACATACAGGTGTGGTGCGCATGAAATCAAAGATAATAGTTGCTACAGAAAACTTTGATACTTCTTGTAGAAACTGTAAGACATTGGGGAATAGAGGCTGCTCTCAGCTTGTTGGGAAAACTAGTTCTCTTTCATATTTTGTGACAGGGGATCTTTTCCCTTACTTCTCTTAAGTGAAACACTTAAGGACAATGGTAGATAACCAGGCAATTGCCATTACAACTTATATTCCAGCTTTAAGCATCACTTGCTATCACACAGCAAATCAAAAGACTGGCACACTCCATCTGTAGGTAGGCTGCCCACATTGCATTTCATTCTTAGGTACAGTAGCAGAAATATCAATTTAGCACCGTCTCACTTTGAAGCATTTTTTCAAGTATCTGTGTATGAATCACATGTGGGTAACCTCAGCCAGAAAATGACTTTTACTTGAAAGAAAATTATTGCAAGGCAACATTTATTAATTTATTCTTGGAAGTGTTAATTTTTGAAAGCACTGACTATGTACCTGTGATGACATTCTATTTCAGAGAGGACTGAAAAGCTACCAATGAATTCAATCAAGGCAGTCGTGAGTGAACCGATTGAGGGACACGAAGAGTACCACATTATGGTGAGTTTAATAACTGCTCAAATCTTGCAACATTGGGAGGGGGGTTAGGGGGGTTATGTGCTGTATGGTTATCTACGTAATTGAGATGGTTTAAATCAGTAGAAGACATTTAATTTCAGTAATTTCATTAAGTTGGAAAGTCTTGTTTGTAAGGTAGTATCTGCTAATCGGTCAGTGCCTTGCTTTGTGTTTATTACAATAAGGGTCTGATGAGAGGGTCTGTACAGGAATCTCACCTCCAGTTGGAAGAGGAGGCCACTCCTAATCCTCACATCCAAATTGTTCATTGATAATGAATGCCAGATTCCTTTCAACCACATTAAATCTGGTATATTAATCAGGTGGCTTACAGATGAATCAAATTGGGAGGCCAGGATAAACTTACTTATGTGAAATTAATGCACACATTTGCTTGACTGGGCATTGTGAAGCTTACCAAGTGTTTGCTTGAGCAAACTCCTCATTTGTGGCGGCCAGAACCAGAAGTCCGTTTGGTGTGTCCAGGCGTGCCCTGCCAGTCACCATCTGTGGCTACGCGTTCCTGATATTTAACAAAAATTCTGCTGCCCTTCGGACAACTCATTTTCCACGTTTGGTTGCCTGAAGTACATTTAGGTTGCTGGACCAGAAATAAAAAAAAAAAACAAATGAAAAACACAAGACTAGATTTTGCTACAATAAGGCTTTCATAATTTTGTGTACACACAACAGCTTAAAGCCCCTCCATGTTGTTCACTCTGGGTGTCTGTCATTCTGCAGTAAATTCAATTACAGGTATATGAAGCATACCAAGTAGATAATTATTTCTCGTTTTAATGTTAACTTTGAAAAACAATACCAATGAACTTTTACCACAACCAAAAGGAGTGAATTTGCTTGTTGGAGGTGATATTTACTGGTCTTGGATTTTCGGATGACTGCGAAGTTTCAGCCCTGCTTGAGAGGGAACACTTAATATTTCATTATGTGCATGCGGTTTGTAATACAATGCTGACACCAACTACCAAACTAAAACATTTACTTACACTTTTCCCCATTAACAAGTGTTAGTACCAGAGTAATAAAAATATACACTAGATTCTCAAATAAATGTCTGTCTGACATTCACTTCTTTGATGTTAATTACATGCAATCATTGTTTCAAAGTCAAACAACCTACTGATGTCATGTTTATTCATGAGCAATGCTAAAAATACATTCCTTCACTGATAATCCTGTGTACAGCCAGTATGGGAGAACGAGTGCACACTGCTAAAACTGGTCTCATTATTCGTCCTTACTTTTTTTTTACAGTTTGATCATTTGGGGGGAGTTAATTGCAGCAGTTGACTGCTTTTTTTATTGCAGTTTATTATCTCATCTTTATTTCACTGTTGAGAATAGTAATTGGCTAGATATTCTCATAAATATCTCTATGTGTGATATTCTCAGTCATTATGGTTTATGAAATCACAGTGACAGTTGGAAACGGCTGCTTTAAGACCTAATTTCCTGGATTTTTTTTGTTTTTGTTTTAGGCCATTCAACTTGGACCCACAGAGGCTTCTAGGTACTGGATTTATTGGGTACCTGCACAATATGTGAATGCGATTAAAGATACCATCCTGGGCAAATGGCAGTACTTTTGACCCTTTGCTGAGAGAGGCAGGAGACCTGCTTGAGGAAGATGTTGTTGCGAATAGCTACATTGTGCATGATTTTGGAGCAATTTTCTACCTACGAACATGGCCGTTAAGTGTCAAGACACGCCCAGAGTTTTGCATGGGTCTGTGTTGCTGTATGAAGTCCGGGCATTGGGTATAAGGTTTGTTCGTCGTTGTTCAAGGCGGCCTTTACATATCGAATTGATAATAATCTCAACTTTGTTTTTTTTTTTCTTGAAGTGGCTTATCCCTCATATCAGTGTGTGCCACCATGAAATACACATAAATTTTTTTCATACAGTATCTCCAAGTTAGCCAAAAAAAATTACAGAATTCTATAGCTAATGAAGGAGCGAGATGAATTCTTCGGCTGGAAATTTGATGATGTGTGGATCTACTCCAAAATTTCATACAATTTGCAAGATGAATTAAGTTGCAGTGATTTACATCGGTCAGCTTGGGATCTATTTGTGTCCGCATTTTTCGACCGTGAAACTGTTCGCAGACAAGACAAAGGGGGAAGCTCTGAAGTGTGGTCTGCATCACAAAGTGCAAGGAAACTACCAGGTTGATTGGAATAACTTGAACAATGAGTCTCTTTACTTGCTTGTGAATCACTCATTCCGTTTGACGTTTTCAGAAAAATGCAATGCTTCCCAAGAATACATCTCTTCAGATTATCTAGGGTTTTTTTTTTTTGAGAAAATGGCTGAAATAAATGCTGGAACAATTTCTCATAATTTTTTCTTTTGGTTAATGTTTAATTATTTGATTTAATGGACAATGTGAGATATATCAGGAGAGACATCATTTTGAGCGACTCAAAAGAGTTTTATAAAGACATTATTTTGAGTGTTACCAAGATATTTCTCAATTTAGGGGTTGGTCCTTATTATTGTAGTGCACCGCACT
>VJOZ01012209.1:0-15739 GCA_009801055.1 Stichopus horrens | reverse complement strand
TGTATGTGCGACCCTTTAGTAATAGCAGTAAGTGCAAGCTATGGCCGTCTTCAAATCAAAATCTACTATACAAATGCCACGACTACAAGAACGATTTAAGGAGTTACCAATCAAACATAATAACACTGTTTACTTTTGCACCTGATGAAAGATAACCACATTTACCGCTGTCTTACAAGCAAATAGCTATTGATGTGGAATCACAGTTCTCTTCTGAAGCGAAAAAGGTTTTGTTGATGCTGCGGCTGGCCCTCTTGACCTCCCGGCTTGGAGTAACTTCAATCTGTGTTTGCTTGCTTCTCTCGGATACATTAGAGATGTAGTCCCACATAGTATTTGAGGGAATATTTTAAGGTGGTCCCTCAAAATATAAGACAATAGATGATGTACTGTGACACAATTGGTCAACTAACTGGTACTGGTAGGCTTTCTGTTTGTTCTAGCTGTGTATGTACCATAACTGGCTTGTACACACAAGGGTAACATTTAGTGTCACCAAAGGAGCAAACTTGTTTTTCAGTCTTGCTTAGACATACCTCACAACCAATTACTGCTCACATTTATGTACACTTTGAACAAATGGAAAGGTTTGATCCATACCGCATGCATCATCTTTGTAGTATGTGCCGAACCCTTAACTGTAATGGGTGTGGAAGAATATGTAACAGAGATGCAACAGAGAGAGAGACAAGGAATGTTCCTGTCAAAAGTAATGTAAATGCACAAAAGACTGCCCTCTATTGGTCTAGAAAACCTCAGCAGCAATGTTGGTGCCAAACAGATGAGTCTGAAACATATCACACAACAACACGGCTATCATGTGCCATTTGAATATAATGGCAGGTTTATTATTTATCGTGTATGGTTTTTTGAAATCCTTTTCTTTGTTCTAATAAAAATGGTTAAATAACAAAACAGTATAACATTAACAAAATGTACAATCAAAATGACCATTTTTTACATAAAATTTCTTCAGGGAAAGGTTTTAGGTCTGCCTATTGGCTGAACTTCATGTAGAAGTTGGAAAAGAAAAAAAAATCACTAACTTAGGGAAATTAAAAGCAATGAAAAGTAAAAACCAAATCCCTGGCATCAACTTACCATTGCCATTCAGCAGTTGTAGTCCAACACATACCTATTAACACTTGTCAAGAAAAAATCAGTAGTGGGGGAAACAGGATTTGAAAAAGATTGCCAGTTCAAACCCTCTATTTTGAGTTATTTATGAACACTGACATAAACCACGCTGGTGTGTACAGATGAATAAAGTCCTGTAAAGTTACAAGACTTTCAAATATTCCATGGTAATGAGATAAGGATTTTTTTTATCAAAGTGTAGCTTTTCCACCTAGCTATGATAGTCAACCTGGCAAAGTATTTTAAGGTACATACTGTCTGCCAAATGGTTGGAACATCTCATGACTAGAAAGCAGAAGGTGGAAAAAGGAATAAAACAAGTTATTTTTATAGAGATTATTTTGAAAGAGCTGTAAAGCAACTAAATTGAAAGGGAAAATTAAACAAATTGTTCATGGAAGTCAAATGGTAATTTCAAAATTGAGAGAAAAATATGAACATTTCTTAAATTCAAGGATCAAATGTTAGTATACTGTCAGGAAATTTGAAAATAAAAAAAGGGATCCAATCCAATGACGTTAAAGTACATAACGAGGATAAAGAAAAGCAGTATCGCAAAATGAATACAAGCTAAAAAATACTTTTGAATGGGTGCCTAAGGCATTCTAGCATTAAGAAACAAAAGTAATGCATAGGCTGTACATTGAATGTTTCACAAATATTCCACACAAAAACCATAGTGGTCAAGAAACAATAGTTTTGAGTTGTGTTTATAATTCAAAGTGACCAAACAGCATTGTGATAGCATTAAAACAAGTAACATAAAAGCAATGTGTCTTCAGTTCCTAATACTTCAGAAACCTGAATGTGTGATACTACATATACTAAATTTAAAAAAAAAGATTATCCATGGATAAAATTGGCATATTTTTGATTGTCACAAAAGAAAGTTTCTAGTAGCAAGTGGATAACAAAAAAAAAAAAAATGCCACAACAATCAAAAGCGATGTATTGTTAATTCCTCCAGTTGGTCCATTAAAAAGTAAAGCCAACAAGTAAAAGGGGGGGGACAAACATGTCACGAAAATGCCAAACTAAGAACAAAATTAATCGTGATGAGATTACACAAGTTTATCATAATGGTTACTCTTTTTCTACCTTTTGTGACAAATTTAACTGTTTAAATGTTCTATAAAGCAAGTTGATATGTTTTGCATATGAAAAAAAAAAAATAACAGCAAGGGGGGGAAGTCGCTGTTTTGAAGAAGTCCACCGTTCTGGCATTGCCTTCTATTCACCAAACGGTTTTAAAATCTACATGTCCGACTTGCAAGGGTGAAAAAGATGGGATGTTGTCAAAACCTCAAATGGTTTCACTCTTGCCAGAATAAAAATGGCACATGATTTCTGTATTGCCAAATTTGGAAACAAACATTTACAGCACTGAACAATTGCAAGCATAGTTTTTCAATATCTCGTTTAGATGAATACCAACATCTTAAATTTTTACATTATTTACATATCTCTCCATAGCTATACAACATTGCACCAAACAATTTTTTTTGTCTCCTTTTTCGAAACAAACCGCATCTGTAAATTCAAGCCAATTTTTCAGAGATATAAACTATTCCCCACAATTTCCTTATAGAAAGCAATTGTTTACAATATTTCTAACTCTATTTAACTTTTTGTTTCTCACTGAAATAGGTATAAAAAAGGCACATATGAAACTTGTGGTTGGATTAAGATGAACATGCACAAATATTTCAGTCATACACAAATGTTAACAACATTACAGATTCCTTGTTTAGGCCTAGCACAGGCCAATCACAGCCAATGCATTGGAAATATTTTACAAATCTTGTTAAAAAACTGGTTTGTTGTTCTCACCGTGCATCAGATATCCCTTTACTGTCAAACAAGCAACTTGTGAGTGTTACCACTGAAAGTAAATTTTGCGAGATTTTTGACAGTTAAGGACACAAATCTGTTGACTGCAATAACAAACTTTGATAAGCCATTAAAAGTTCACAAGTGGTCGACAACATACACTGAGCTGGCAAAACTGGATTATCGATTTCTAGATCCTCAAACTGCAAAAGCGTAAAAAAAAAATTTAATTATGCCACTTATGATATCAGGCAGACTGGGGAATGCCTACTGCCTCCTTTTGCTACGTCACTGGCGTTACAGAAGATACTAACTTATTTAACAATGCTTAAGAACCAACAGTCATTAGTGATATCACTGATAGAAGTTGATAAGCATATTAACGTCATGCACTGGCCAAGGTCTTGGTGAAGTTTTCGGATCTGTTTTAAAATTGATCCTTTGAGGTAATTTTTTCAATGATGAATCATTTCAAGTTGCATGCCAGTTATTGTTCAGTCAGTCCTTCCAGTATGCATGAAAACAGAGCTGAGGTTGTAACTAAAGAGAACATGACAATTGCTGTGCATGATTTTTTTTTTCTTATCTAATCTTTCCCGACAGTCAAACATTTATTGAGTCAAAAAATATAGGAGCACTATTATTTAGATACTGTGACAGATGCAATTATCATGTGGCAGTCATTGTATACAGCCTCCTGTTGCAACACACATTAAAAGGTTATTAATATCAAAAATACTTCAGGCAATACATATTAGCCATTTACAACCTCAGATTCTTACAAATTCTCCCCCCCGCTTTCCCTCAATCCACTCCACCCACCATCGTTAATACAAAGTATGCTATACGATACAACTTTCTCATATATGTGGACATAATTGACTAAAGTGAAACCAGCAGACTCCATAATGGTCTGTCTGGTTTATTGGTTCCCACTTGGTTGATGATAGTCAAGTTAAAAAATTGTCATAATAATAACCTCAGAGACTCAAAAAATAACCTCAGAAGAACCAAAATAACCTCAGCGATTCAACAAAATCAGTCTGCACTGACCATCTGCTGTGTACAAAAGGCCTGCAGTAAAGGAGGAGGGGGAGTGGTCATTGCCCCCAATAATTTTTTTTTTTCTTCATAGAACTTTCTTTTTGTAGGGTAGGGTGTAGGTGGGAGGAGTGAAGAAAATAAACATTATGTCAAAAGGCATCTCCATTTCTACTTTGGTCTCCCTAAGAGTCTGACCTGGCTACACACCTAGTGTAGAAACACTTGAAAGAGCACTGTTTGTCTGAGTAGTAAACTGGTAAGGTGTGTAGCTTGAATGAAGGTGAGTGTCGTTCACTGGCCAAAAATGAAACCTTTTTGAAATCAGAGCTTCACTGTGTTTATCATCTGGTGCTAATACAGCAAGATTAAAATCCAAGTATTTTTCTGAGGAAAAACTGCTTTGTTTTCTGAAATAGAAGATCACAACTATCGAACAAGGGGTAATGTACAAATTAAGTTTGATAAACAGCTCCATGAATAATGAACGTGTTGGTGCTCTGTCCGAAAAGTAACCACCATGAAAACCTGAACATTCATTTAACTCCATTAAACCAAAGTACTCAAAGAAACATTCCCATACACAACTGCAGTAAAGAATAAGCAGGACTTTTCCCCTAGATGTGATATGGTCTAAGTTGAAGCACGAAACAATGATACTTTTGGACATTTTCAAACTAACGTTTACATTTCATAAAGTCTTGGCAATGTTTAATGTTTTTACTTGTTTTTTTTTCCCTTTTCTGTAAATTTGTAATAACTTGGACCCTGCAACAGGAGGAAGAAAGAAGAAAACATCTAAAAAAGAAAAAAAATTGCATTTTTATACTTTAAATATGATAATAATTTCCTAAGCGGTATGTACACTCAAATTAATTAGAGATCACAAAACTCTATTATACCTTCCACAGCTTTGTGCCATATCATTCTCCACTGTGGATATAACAATAAACGGCACTTAAGGTACAACAGCACCACAAAGAATTCTGACCACTATTGCAGCAAATTTCAAGGGACAGAACAATACATTTTTTTTCAAGTTATCACTCATTACAGCACCCAGGCAGGCATTCCCCTCCCCCACCTTGAGTCCCTCTTTGTAATCTTCTACACCCCCCTAAACACCCCTCACATGTTGAACAACTTCCAATACACCATTGACCTGCACACCATGCAACCATACCAACACTGATAGGCACATCGCCATGTCACTGTGTGAAGTCCTTGTCCATTAAAACTGTTTGCATATTTGGGAGTTGGAGTTGGTTACAATCATTGGTTTTTAATGGAAATTACATTCGGAGGACCATACATGTGGGGACATCTCACTTCACAAAGGAGCAAACATGACTTAATCAAGAAAAAAATGCAAAAGGAGCAAATGAATTAATAAATAAGGTTTAAGTTTTCTTTTGTTTTAGAAGTACCAATCCCCCCTTTATCACTCCAACAGCCTCTGAGTTTATTAACTGGTTGAAACAGGCAAGCAAGTGACAGCCACTTTAAATGGTGTCCTGTTTTTTTTTTTGTTTTTGCTGTCATTGCTTTTGCCTTTGCACAGCAACCAATAACAGGATTAGACTTTCTACACCAGGTAGTATATTTCCATGAAATTAAATACAACACCATCACCACTTGGCCATTTTTGTAGGTGACCTTTTCAGAGTATTTGACAATCGAGAACAACTTTAACAAATCTTAACAAGGAAAGGCCACACAGTTCCGAGAGCTACAAATGATGGGTTTAGACTAGGAGGATATCCAATGTGATCAAATCCAGAGAAAAGTGAATTCTTCCTCAACCAGACAATTGGGGATAGGTTGGTGAAGACAACATTACCCTGGATAAAAGAACAACAACGATCTATTGTTTAAAAATCAAGTCTGGTTATTTGCTTTGTCTCGTATTGTCTGTCGGTTTTTCTGCCAACCAGTGGACACATTTTGTTTTCCTTGGTGCCACTATCTGACTTTTGTTGGTTGTCTTAGTGCAACGACCAATTGCTCACTCTGTGATTACGTAGGGATCGGCCAATCAACCAGCAGTAGCACCAATGCTATACCGTTCTCTTAATAGTAAGCAAAGCTGGAACCCTCACCACCTTTACTCGAAAGACTTGAACAAATCATCTCTACATCTTCTCTTACTTCTCCATTCAATAACAGGCAGTAGCATTCTTTATCAGTGCCATAGCTTTCCTTTTTGCTGTAACTCTGCCTCCTCTACAAGGTGCCTTGCCATTTCCTTTTTCCATGCCTTGGTTATTTCAGAAGCAGTATAAACCTCTCCGTCGTTCTCCTTAATCCTCAAAATAAGACGATCGTTCCTAACTTTCGGCAGTCGTTATACAAACGAGGAAAATCCATGTATGGGCGAACGTGAGCCGGCTTCCATGTGCGCTAGTCCATTATTGTACATGGTGACGCTGTTGTGGTCTGGTTCGCTGTCTGTGTAGCTGTAGGCTTGAGGAGCCCTCTGTTGGCGCCAGTTCTGATTGGACGGAAGACTCGCATAATGGTTCACAAATGTATCCATCGCCTCCTCTTTCATTTCAGATTCGCTCTCGCTTCCCTGCTGGGCAAAGCAGAGAGAGAATTTTTTCAATAAGTGAGAATGTAATGTCATAGTCAGTGGAGAAAGATATAATCATCTTGTGGTGCTGTGACAAAAAAAAAGAAATCGTCAAAATTTTACTAAACTGCCAACAGAATTACAAAACCGACTTTTCTGCAGGGATTTCTAAGAGAGTGAATCAAATGTAATCATTTAGGAGAAACAGATGTAAGTAAAATTGGACATTGACAGATCACAGTCACCGCTGAGCATACCTAACAACGTCTATGGCTATTACACATTCATACTCACAACTGATTCTACATGTCTGTCTATGGCATGCCGAGAGAGAAGGCACTGTTAATACTCACCACTGATAATTCATACGAATTAGAAGCTACATTTAACAGTCACCATTAATATTCACTGCTAATTCTACTTACCTCACCATGGTAGACTATTCTGGAAAGTCACCTTTCATACTCACTACTGATAATTCATACTTCTTTGGGGCAGATTATACTGAGAAGTCACAATTCATACTCACCACTGATAATTCATACCTATTTGTGAGAAGCTTCATTTAACAGTCACAATTAATACTCACTGCTGATTCTGCATATCTGTCTGTTAGACTGCTTGTCTCTCCTGCTTCTCTCTTCGTGACAGGTTCATAGTGTTTACTCTCTTCTTCCTCTGAATATTGAACAGAACCTGGACTTGGTTTAGGAGGAGGCCTGCGGGACAAAAAATGATGCTAAAATTTAGCAAATTTTTCCACAGGAATGACCTGAAGAGGTTCCATACTTGCTTTACAGAACATTATTCCTGGGGTTACCATCTATGTATTGTTAAAGATGGGAAACCAACATTAGTATGCCAATGCTCTGTCCTAAGCTAAGCATGAAGGAACAGCTCTAGGGCCAATATGTAGAATAGCGTGGTCTCACATATTAATGAAAGCTAATATATAGTAGGGCAAATTTCCATACTTTTATTTCCACTTTCCTTATAACAATGGAATGGGCTAAAATATTTCCACATCCATGAGAGTGATACAGAATATTCCTTTGAGCAGCAAAAATGTTTTTTTTTTTAATACTTGTCACCCTTTCATGCCATAACCCGACCCAGATAAAAAAAAAAAACAACTATCTGTAACCATATTATGTGACTCATTTTTTTTCCTTTTTACTAGTGTCAATGACAAGTACCTTTACTGTGGTGTTAGCACTGGCACCAATCAAAAAAAAAAAAAAAAAANNTACTGAACAAACTGGAATTGAATCTGACACCTATCATAATTTCCACTTCAGTCCAAAGGACAATTTCATGTTGCAAGAGAGAAAAATAATGGATCCTAGTAAGACAGTAACACACAATATGCAAAAGAGTGTGAGCTTTATCCAATTAGCAGAGAGTGATGTACATGGAACGGTAACAAATAAATAAATTAAATCATAACACCCCATATACACACTGGTACATGATAGAGACACCACTGTTACAGCTCAATATTAGCGGACGGAAAGCACGAGAGAAGCCGTTAGTGCCGTATTAAAGATGATGCATGTGATAATTGACAAATCTGGTTAATCAATACAAAACATCAATGTATGGGATTAAATGTTATTACAATATTTCATCAGCCCAGGGGTTAAAAGCACATTTTTTGTGTGATCGGAAGGACAAGTCTGCCTAGCTGAAGTTCCCATTTACAAAACAGCATGGTCCGTACTTTGCACTTCTCTGAGAAAACATCCAGTTTTGGTAGAATTTAGACCCATAAATTGAATTCACTTTGAAATGTAAATTAGGATGGAACTGTTTAATGTTATGGGGAAGTCAAACTGAAAAGAAAAGAATTAAGGAACAATTTCAATTATTGCTAAAAGCCAGCTGAAACATTGGTGGAACAGTAAGTAACATTAGTATTGATGTTAACCTCATTGGGAATGGGGGAAATAGAAAAAAAAAAGATCAAATGGTGAAAATGATAAAAAATACTATTGATTCAATAACATGGGGGAGAGTGAGGGGGGGGAAGGGCCTGAGGAATGGCACATGAGGATTTAGGTAGGGTTGATTGTGAGGAGAGGTTGGACCATCTAAACACGATCACTTGTGATACACAAGACCTACTGCTCATCTTCAACATGATGGAAGTAACTTGGAAACTGGGAGTTGATATAAACTGGCCAATTTGGCCTAGGTCAAGAAATTGAGAGACAGAAAAAAAGATAAATGTGGGCTGAAGGAAAACTGACTTTTTAGCTTAGTTGTGGTTGCATGTAATTGAACTATGGATACATGAGTTCCCTGCAGAGAGTCAACGACTATTTTGGAATAACGACTGTTTTGGAATGACAAACAGTAAAATCTTGTGAAGCCTTCAGGAATTTGTTGATAGATTAATTTTTGTATCTTGTTTTCTGTTCCCATCCCCCTCCAAGGCAAAGTGTTATGTGTTAGAGATAGCATTGATGCCTCCTAGGTATGCATCTACAAAATGCGTTACAGAAGATTTTGTAAAACATGGCAGTTTGATGCCTTACATTTTTTTTCTGCCCCGTTAAAGCCAGGGGCCCCATGCTGTATTGATGGCTTTTATTTGCGTTATTACACTTTTGATCTGGAGATGGTCTACAAGTGGTAAATAGTTTAGTTTGTAAAGATCTCTTCAGATTTGCCTTAGCAGATAGATCTGTGAATGTTTTATCGTTTTTCAAACAACTACTTCTACGTTTCACGAGGAGACAAAAATAATGTCTCTCTGTCTCTTCAACATTAATCACTCCTTTATATTGCCACTTCTTCAAAGACAAAAGGAATTTGAATCAATTTATTCTCTAAAATGTTTGGTAATATTTTCATTTTCCTATCAGAATCATATTTATGTTTAGCAATTGAGGAAGGGAAGTCCAAAAGCATTTGCTTACATTTGGAAATCCTTTCAACCAGACAAGACTCTCCTATCCTTGTATAACATTTCTAAAGTAATACAAGTTTCTACACCTTGTACAGTTCTTCAAAAACACCATCACTCTACAAAAATGTGATTATTTTTCAAACTTAACCAAGCTATTGCAACCTGATATAATTCTCCCAAACAAGATCATCATTTTGTTTTAGTGTAATCTGCTACCCTAGCATAATTCTTCCAACTTGGGGATAATTTTTGTATTCTGATATAAAAATTCCAGCTAAGCAAAATGAAAGAGGAAATTATTCTGACCTTTTCTACAAGTTCCAAAATTAGCAAGAAAAGAATTATAAACTATGAAAACTTTGTGCTCAGCCTTAATAGTTCATTAACATTCACTGTCTCCCATCCCTATCAGACCCCCACAGTCTCTCCTGCATCATCCCACTGCTGACACCAATTTTTCACAGAGGTGTCAACTGTAAACAGAGACACATAATCTGATATTGCATCCTTTCTCTTCTCTGCCATTGATTAATTGCTCTGGAAAGATGGTTTCAATTAATTATTATTCCTGTCTGGATCAACCATGTAGAAAGGAAGAAGATTATGAAATAAAAAAAAAATATGCAAGACAAGATAAAATATTTGGCAAACAAGTAACACATCTGTCAAGAATTAAAATGAAACTGATTATATATCACAGTGCAAATTGTGTGTGTGTAGATTATGAAAGTGAAGGATAAAATTAAATGAATGGAAAGTGATGGAACCCAAAAGTAAATATTGGATGATCAAAAAATTCATTCAAAGCATTGAATAAAAAAAGTACAATATTCAGTGGTTACGAGTAACCATGGAAACCCATGCTGGGGCATCATTCACATATAAAAACAGGAAAAATAATTCCTGGGACAACATATTAAACATGCCATGGCCCACAATTTAGAAAGCATTCCAAAAACAGGAACTGTGATGACTTTGACCGACAAAAGACAAAGTGTTCAGGATGCTCAGCCAATTTTCTATCACAACTAAAACTAACAAAATGCCAATCAGGTTCTTTGGGACAAGTTAAAAAAAAATTCTTTCAGGAAAGAAATTATTTCAGAAAATGGAGAATTTCTTGCACTGGAAGCAAGCATTTTCTTTTGGGGTAACTTCAAATTCATCTCTTGAAATATTTAACTTTGAAAAGGTGTCCTGCTGAGCGAAACTGAACAACGGACAGAACATGCCTGCACTACGAGATGTGATTGACAGATTGCATTTCACTTTTTCAAAAAAAAAAAAAGGACACAAAAATTGAAATAGCTTCGTCGGCTCAGTGAGCGGCCCAAAAAACGTGACAAGCATTCTCTGGACTTGGGTTCAAGCCAACACCGAATGAACCTACATGACAAAATGAGTCTCCATCCAGCCTGTACTGCCCTGTGAGTATCTAACCAAGGGAAAAAACAGCAAAGCAAAAATGACCAATTTGTGAGATTAATGGTGAATGCTGCTGGGCTTAGCTACACGTTATGCTATTTGCCACAGGCCTTTCATCGAGCCCCAATGTGAGAGAGGTTTTAGTGCATGTTTAACGGCAATAAAATGATCAAATTTCAGAGGAAACACCAAGAATTGTTTTTAGAGTTGCCAGTCCACATTGGCTGATTTGAAACAATGGGAAATATTTGCAATTGTAAATGGACATATATATTTTTTTTTACTTTTACATTACCCATCCTCCCTTTCCATTGAGAAAAACCAAAGTTCTTTGCAGTTTGTTAATACTACCAATGTGATGAAAACATTGATGAAAACTTCCACTCAAAATGGCACGTGATGCAAAATACATAATCATTTTTCAGAGCAAGTGCTTGTTGAAGGTGGCGTAAAAGTCCCGAGATGCAAATGACAAATGTGAAGGCAAAATATGGATTAGAAACTTCCATCTAGTTTGTTGGTGCAGTATCAGAAAATTTCCTTCCTTGGAAGATACCAAATAAAAATCATCCACAATTTAGTACTTTCATGAAAACAAACTCAAACAACACACACACAAGGAAAATATAGTAGAAATCTTACACAAACAAACAAAAGGGGAAAAAAAAATGTAATAGTAACATATAATAAGAAGTATACCAAGTTAGAAAAAAAAATGTGCTTGACATTCCAACAAAAATTTAGAAAAGAGGAAAAAAGGAATGCTTGCTATCTTTTTTTTTCATTTCTTTAAATTCAGAGGTCGAAAATATTTGCAAGTGCAGAGATCAACATGAAAGAACCTAATTAGACAATATTGATGCAACAATGAACCCTGTAATTGCAGAAAACCTTTTATGGAGAGCCATAAATTCTTGTAGGTAGTAGTAGCACCGGATAGATTTTGTTGTTTTCAAAGGTGTGTAGTAACTGGGTCAGAACCCATTTAAATTATAATCCTAACAACGACAGACTGCTTTTAACACCAAAATACGAGAAACATGAGCCAGAGACTACACCACAACATAAATTGCCCTACTTTTGTTGCCTGCGCTACTTTTGTTGCCATCTCTTCTGCATCCAAAAACATTGCACACCAGTCATAGGTAAGGGAGCCAGTTACGGGGCGGAAAAGTGGATTTTGGAAGTAAGTTCAAGAGAGGTTTTGATAGTACTGATGCGAGGAGGTATTACAATGTGATGAAGAAGAGTGATCACTGATGGAGCTGCAACTATCACAAAAATAATGTTACAAATGTGACCTACGATACATTTTTTTTTTGATGGAGTTAATCACTTTGATGCTGTGAGTTTCTTTTTGATCACACCAATGTTAGAAAACTAAAAGGAAGGAAAATGATGCCTTTGTTGAAAAGAGAAAGAGTGAAAAAGCAAGTACAGAGATAGATATTACTTAATCCTTCCACCCCCACCTTTCAAATGTTCAAATGATGTAAATATACTACAGCTGACACATTAATGTTGGTTTTTTTTTTAAGTATGATCTTACTCTCCAAATATATTCGAATAAAATGAAACATCCTTTTTGTAATTCCCCTTCTACAGATATTTTTTTTTTTAATCATCAAAGAAACAATTTTGTGATTTTTCCATGAAAGTGACAGAAACAGCACATTAACACTATACTTCTAGACTTTACGTGGTTACAAACAGAGTGACCCGACTTCAGATTTTTGGAAAAAGTCTGACGTTTCCTATTGAGTGTGACATGCAATACGCGGCGGTGTGAGAAGGACCTAGGAAGCAGAGGAGTGACCAGAGCGAATGTACACGATAGTAAGTCAGCTGTCAAGCAAAATATATAGAAATGGTTTGTTTCCAAACATTTTTTTTTTCTTTGCTTTTACCAACCTTGTAACCAGTTTCATCCTTTAGAAGTAGAGAAAGATATCAGTGAGATATATTAAAGGATCGGATAGAAATCATTCGCATTACGGTTCCACATAATATGAACTATTTGTATTGTACCTCCACTGTAAGGTACATCATCATGACAATGCAGATGGCTGTTTACCTGACAACTGGTCAGGTAACTTATAATGAGATAAACATGGGCGCCGTTCCGTGAAAGGCTGGCTGTAGCTACGGTAGTAGGGATGCATTTTAATGCAATGTATAGGCATACAAATGGAAAAGATAAACATATGGTACTGATAGCCAAATTTTGCATCTGAACCCCTTTACAAAAAGAAGGTTTTCCAAAAAGAAAAGGACAGTTCCCGCCTGTTGTATCCCCTCCCCTAGGATGGCATTCAATAACTGTTGTCCCCCCAGGAAAAAAAAAAGCAGCTCTGGCTATGGGTTTGAAAATTGGAGATCTACTTGTTGCTGCAGGTAGAACTGTTGAATATACGTAAAAATAATGTGCTCAGTGCCCAAAGAAGGGATTGGAAAAACAAGTTTCAAGAGGTTCAGTAAAAAAAAAAACCAAAAAAAAAAAAAAAAAAAAAAAACAAAGCAGCAGCCCAGAAACTAATTTGAAATGAGGTAACAAGAGATCAATTACCCACAGGTCTTCATTAAGAGATTGGGTTTCCTTCCATCTAGGAGGGGGATATGGCTATTCCCTTCAGAAAGATGGCCATTACAAGAACCATGTCTTAACACCAGATTTCAATTAGATAAAAGTGTTATATACTTTATAGCCTTCCAACTAATGACACCAATTGTTTTTAACCTTTCCAAGGTATTTTCCAAAACTCTTCTGTGGGTTACTACCAAAAGGGAATGAAAAACGTTCGTCTGCTACTGTTTCCATTGCTGTAACAGAATTTCCATAAAAAATCATGATCCTATCCGGGTTCATTTTTTCGACTCCATGAACAAATTAATAACGGATTGACCAACTTGCACATCTTTGATTTGACTATTCAGGATGCTGACACAGGAGCTACAGTCGACTCTCATATCACCAGATGGATTAAACAGGAACTGCCAAAACAGACCCCATGAGTATCATAGACAACATGGTAATGTGAAAAGCTACAAAACAGAACGTAGCATGGAGGGAATATGAATGGAATGCATCCAATGATCAACTATTAATCAACTTTTCTATTAAGAAAAAATTAAATTCAAATTTATGCAATGAACTCATGTAAAGTATTTCAGTCTAACCGGAATTTAAAGAGGAATGATTCATACCAGCTGTGGTGAATGTGAGAAGAAAAGTGTATTTGTTATCATGTTTCAGAGCACCTGCTGAAGTATCTTTTTTTTAAAAATTTTTTGAATATTTTCAAGCATTAGTTTGAGCAGTTTCTTTTGATCCTGTTTCTTTGTATCATCATGATACTGCTGTTAAACTACTACAGTCTTGTTTGCATCATGTACTCCCATTCTCGTATTTGCTGTGCCCGTTTCCTCAACTGTAACATTACCTAACACTTCATAGAGCGACATATTTCAAATCACCTCTTGCGAATTCTTATCTTCAAATCCTACGCTCATTGCAGTAGCTGATTTCTTCATTGCTGCTAAAGTAGTGGGCTTTCTTATCTCTGAAGGTTTTGTTTGAAATGAAATCGACGATAGGGTGCCACCAGAAATGTAAACAATGTGTAAGAACAAGAATAAGAGAGGGTCGAACTTAATGAAAGTGGTTGCAATAAAATGATTCTGAGGAGTGTTGTCTCAGTTCCACGTTAGCATTTCCATTTGTGACAAGTGACAATTGCAAAAGCATTGTGGACAAACTATGTGATGATCAAAGCATTGGCAAATTGACTACGAGCATCTGCTAAGAATTGGTCCTGGAAGCATACAGAAAAACAAAGGAGAATCTAAATAAAGCACAAAATGTGGCAATCCTCTTCATTCCGTCGTCACGTCACATCACGGCAGTGGCAACACGCAAAAATACCGCACATTCACCATTTTAATGAACAGATAATTTATGGAAATATTTTTTTTTTTCTTATCGGTCTGCACATCACAGCAGCAAGATTGGTTTGAAATGAATAGGCACAGGAAACGATCAAAGCGAGCACTGGCAGAAAACACACGCACACAGAAAACAAAAACCATTCCTGAGGTATCAAACGAACTGAAAAACTCGACACTGTTATCTTAGGGATTAACCGTCACTTTCGAATCTATAAAGACTTTCATCTACTCCCACAGTTCCAGCACATGGAATCAAGTTATTCAACAGGTATCCCTCTTCACCCAAAATGATAGTGCTGTCACCCGGCTTTGCATGTGAAGATGAACCCGTCGGAATTAAGAGTGATTGTTTCCTAGGTGACAAGTTCTTACCTCCTGTATGAGTTTGTGCTGGTGTAATTGCCATTACGGGGGGCCCTTCTTCCCTGGTTCATCTCGATCCGTGGGAAGTCCCCGTCGTCCTGGCTGGGCTGATGGACGTGATTCACTCGCTTGCCTTTCTTCTTCTCTGAATGTTTGAATGCAAAAGTAAATCTGAAAAGGTATATCGCTCATATGTCATTTTCTTCTTTTGCTATTTCTTTATCTTTTTGTTTCCTGGGGAGAGGTCTCACTGTTCCTTGGTTATTTATTTTACAACAAGGTTACTTTACTTCGGATTAGTCCTTTTCTTGAGGTAGTACACCACCACTGGATGACCTCCATCAACCAGAAAAGTTCACACTCAGGAATATACTGCCCAAAATAAAGCCAGAGCAAATACTATTTTCGTTAAGCTGTCACATAGCATCACTAACTTTCTTCATTTGGATGTTGAAATGGAGCAATTAAAGAACAGACGATGTGAATACAGGATGTTGAACAAAGAAGACGTTGCG
>VJOZ01012194.1:0-16625 GCA_009801055.1 Stichopus horrens | reverse complement strand
CCTGTTACCAAGCTTACTGCACTGAAAAATTAAACCAGTGAAATCTTGAACCACAAGAGATGAAAAATACATGACTTTAGGACCTTAATTCGAAGGGAAAACATTGTTTAAGACTTCCAGATGGTATCTTTATTTCATTTTTTATAGCACGAGCAAAAACTTTGAAAGACAATTGTAATTTTCATCCTTTCTAATTGTTTTTAAGTGATCATTATACATAACTGGTAAATTGCACATAATTTTTAACGATTCCAGTTTTACACCAATTATGCAATAATCGGCCTGAATTCGATGTTATCGTTTGACCAGGCATAAGTGGTTCAGATTGCACCTTTTAAATTTTGTAAATATTTGCTTGTGTAGGGCATGAATCTCAGTATTTTCTCTCATTTAGGTAAAACCCTCCAGGTTAAATGCACTTCTGTGGATCGACTAGCCTTCTCGGGTGTATTGCAATTGGCCCATAAGTGTTCCACTGTCTTCTTCATCAACCCCCCCCTCCCAAATGTGTCTTTGACAAGTTGTAGTGGAAATTAGACTGTCCCAGCATCCTTGCATTGTGAAAATAAGTGCAAAAATAATGGTGGATGTAAGAATGCAACCTAGCATTTTGAAATTTTTGGTGTTTTTTTCAAGCACTTGAAAAAAAAAAAGCTGAACATGCATTTAGTTTTATTTGGAACTTTGTGCTGGTACTTACTGTTGCTCTCACAACAAATTTATGGAGCACTGTGTATTGCTCCAAATGCTGACTGTGCATTAGGCCATCGTGTCGCTCATTTTGTAAATAACTTAACATTGATTTGTGAAGACAGGATTGACTTTGAACATTTCATCAATCAAGTGTACACATACGCCACGTGTCAGGCACGTGAAGAACACACAAACTGAGCTCATTCATATTCAGTGAGTTGTGAAATGGGATGGGTGTCATGCCCTCTCTAGATGGGACACAAATGTATGAAGAGAGAAAGTGGAGCACTCCCTCACTCTAAACACTACTCAGCCAAAGTTGTTACTCCACCTGTCTGCACAACTGATTTTTCTTGATATATTTCACTTGCACTGATGTCCCTACTAAGCTATCAGTTATCAGAGATGTTTTGTGGGATGCAGGGATACAGTACCTTGTTGAGGATGAAAATGTAAAACATGTTGTTTTTCTTTTTTCTTTGAAAACCTGTTATTGGCCATGTTCGTATATTTGATTTTCATTGTCGACAACTGTTGAATGCTTCTCTTTTAAAACATTAGACGTAGACGCTAATTGGAATGTTGCATTGATTTCAGATCCAGAAGGGCATTGCTGCTATTTATCAAACTTATCTTCTCCCTCCCACCATACCATGTGCTAATTGGTAGACATGTAAGTCCCCTTCTCCCATAGTATTTGCCAATTGGCAGTCATCATTGTCCCCTTCCCCCACACCACGTGCAAATTACCTGAGTAGAGTGTGAATGGATTTTGTCCTTTGGTTTTCTGTTCTGTCTTTGCTACTCGGTGACGTGATATTTTCTTGGGTCTCTCTCTCCTCGAAGATATCAGGAATTTCCTCCCACAGACTCTAAGATGCAGGATAGGAAGGAACAATTTTATGTTGACCAATCAAGTTGCCCGAGTGTTTACATTCACCGTAGGATGTTGTTGTTGCAGGGTGTGTACCTTTCCTGACCCCTTGTTTTAGTTTGGAAACATAAAGTTTCCTCTGCCAAGTGATACAGCTTTGCCATCAGACCACAAATGTTTCACCCTTGATAGCTTCTGCAAACAAACTCACAGATGTTATGGAGACCCTTCATGAATGTATATTCTGTCGGTCACAGCAGAGTGTTCCAGCTAGGAGACCTGATGTAGTTTACAACCATTCTTTTTTGTTTTTCTTTTCATTTTACTGCAGCTCTCTTCCGTTCAATGTCGTTTATTATGTTTGCCTGGAGCTTCCTCCTATATAAATAGCTCTTGAAACTGCAGCTTCATTTTTTGTTTTCTCTGCAGGAAAATTGCTGACATATTTATAGGACCTTAATCTTCTGTCTGCTTTATTCCTTATAGACCCAGTCACATTCAAATTAGCAAAATTATTCAAATTTTACCAAATGCCACCAATGACCCTTTCTGTCAAAGCTGCATGCAATTTCCCCCCCCCTTTTTTTTTTATGTCCACAGGTGGTTTCATATTTTTCCTAGATGCAAGTTTTTTTGTACCATCAACAATAAGCTATACGTCGCGTGTGATAGTCGTTAACAGTCATCCATGCATTTTGCCTTGTTTCCTTGTTCTTTCTGTTAGTGTGTGTTATCAATAGATCACCGATTGTAGCAATTTATCAGAACTAATTCATTAGTTTGTAACAAGCTTTCTGATGTAGTTGTGCTCCCATTGTTAAACAAGTTTATTATTTGCACTGCACGTGTGGGCTATTGTAAGTGAAATTGAAAAACAAACTTTTTTAGATAAGAAATATCTTGAGCCCGTAGAGAGAGAAAATTACACCGTTATGAAACGTTACTGCCTACTCTCTCTCTCTCTTTGTAATAAAGTTGTTGGAATTTTGAATGTTTTGCTAATAATGTGGGCATAGATTTACCTGCCTGCTTATTAATCCCTGCACTTTCAGAACATCAGTGCAAAGCTATCTTGAAACAAAGACCTCTTAGCAATTCACCTGACTCCTTTCTATCTATTGAAGATGCTTTCAGATCATTTTAAGTGTTTGTGGTACAAATGCCAAAAAAAGTAGTCTACTGTTTGTTAGATGGTGATTGGTTTGTCAGCAAAACACCCTTTTGTTAACTGCATTTTTTCTTTCGATGGATCATCTAGGCATGTCAGCGGCCGAACTCCAAGCACTTTGGAAAGAAGTTGCCACCACATCACAAGAAGATGGCAAATCTACAACCACGTCATTTGTCTCTTCCCCGGGGGTCACCAGCTTGTCAGCACATCCAAGAACGGCTTTGCTGAATGGCATGCATGAAGGGGTTCTAATGCATCCAAGCTATCTGCTTGCCCCACATGGACTCCTGTAAGTTGGAACTATGGTCACCATTACATGTGACACAAAGTCATATTAATTCGTATCGACCACTAGCAGGGGCCACAATACTCGACAGCTATGTTGCTATCGTTTGGCCACACTCTCTTGAACAGAGGTTTGCTCTGAACTAGTGCACTCTGCTAAATCACACGCAACTGGATGGATACAGTGGAAAAATAGCCCCTTAGAGGTTTTCCACCAGTAGTAATACATAAAGACCATTTATCAATACTTTCAACGATGACTAATGGGAAATTTCCACCTATAGTATCCTGTGTTCGTATTGCCGACTTGTTCAATTTCAATTTGCCAGCTTTAATTAGTTTACCATTTTAAGGAAGTAAAACATTAACTTGTTTCAATTGTTGTTGAATCAATGTCTTTTTGAAACCTTGTTTTGAACGAGTTACCCATCGCTGCATGATGCTTTTTCAACTTTGACTTCTTGACATTTGACCTATCTGCAGGCTGACGGGAGAAGAGGCTGCTTTCACCGCGACAACTCATCCACTTTATGCCCATGGAATGTGCAAATGGCCAGGCTGTGAGACTGTGTGTGAAGATTTCTTAAGCTTTTTAAAGTGAGGCTGCTGTCTACCTTATGTCTTTTGTATTAAACTATTTTGTTTGCCATTACTCTCTTTATTTCACAAATGGTGATACATCGCATTTGACATCGGTCCTAACACAAGGACAGGCAAAGCAGACCGTATGAAGTATTTGGGGTACAACTAAGATTAATATTTCCATGCTATGAGACTTTTTCAGTTCATTGCCATGTATATTCATGACTTAAGAGGGTGTGACCGATGTACCCCAAGGCAGTTGTTTCTGTCCTGGAAAAGGTAGACTTAAAGTAGATGGTTTGTGCTGATGATCATTTGTGTTAGTCTGCCAGTGTACTTGTGAACTGAAACTTACAATCTTGAACCTTTCTAACATTTTTGAAAGAGTTTTCCATAAAATGTAGCCAGTAACACAACTGTATCTCCTTTTCAAGATGCGCAACATCTATCAATTACAATTTGGGTATCATTTTTACCCATCTACAAAGGTAGTCTGTGTCAGTATTCTCTGTTGGCTGTTTTTATTTATTATGAATTAGGGTTGATGATTTTTTTATTTAGAAAAAAAAGATTATGATCAAATGAAATCAATTTAAATCATGATTTTTTTTATAAAATCATGATTTTAATCATGATTTTAATCAGCTTGATTTAAATCAAATAACCCTGCTATGAATTGTGAATTATTGAATGTGAAACCACAGATTCACTCATGTCAACCTTTGAAGATTGTGAGGGCTACTCGTTGTGGATCGGTGGAATGTGTAACATACTTGTATGACCTGTGAAGGTACAGTTGTGCTTTTACAGAAGTCCAGAAACTTCTCTGGCACAAACACTACAAACTTTATATTGTCAAATCTCAGAGAGGTTGAGGATACTGAATGACAGTGCTGTTTGTACAATGTTATAGGAGAATCATTGAAATGAAATGAAAAAAATGAAACAAAATAAAATTAAAATGGTCAAAGGATACTGACAATGGAAATGAATTATTGTTCATTGAAGATGTCTTCAGTTGTTATCTTGAGTTTTTGCTTGATCCCTAAGTAAGTACAGTGGGAGGGTTTGTGCACCCTAGAATGTTGGTTTTGTACCTTGATGTGTCACTCTGATAATTTGAGAAGGTACCAAAAATGATGGTCATGAATCTGATACTTCAGCAACTCAGAATGGACGTACCTCTTTTGGCATCAGTATCTTCTTTCAAAACTTGATGGGACACAGGACTTGCCCAAAATCTTGCCTACAACCCACACATAGCAGATGTACGTGTTGTGAATGAATGAATGAGTGACTGTGTGACCTTCTCCTCCGTTCATGCTCACTCACAAATGATGCACTTCACTCAGACTGATTGAGTGAAGGAGTGTAAGAAAGTCTGGAAGTGATGCTACTACTGCTCAATGAAAAACAGGTAAAATGCCTTTACATAGGCCAACAAATGTCACAAAACACTGCCGTCATTACCTTTATGGAAACAAGCCTTAACTTAGTGTGCTTGTTTACCGGTGAGAGTGCAGCTTTAGGAAATAAAAGCTGATTGTGAGGGCTGACATTAATACCGGCAAATGCTAATGTATCACAAGGCAGACGTAATGTCTCTTGGAAATGATAAGCATCTGTTATTTTATACTGTTTTGGAGTTTTATTGATTATGATTATTACCTTTCTGTTGGGTCTTCTTTTGTATGCAATTGTTCAGGCTGGATGGGTATAAGCTCAGCTTCCTCATTTGTACAACATTAGATCTCTCGTAGTTGAGCACTGTAGTGTAGTGACCGAGACAGAATACTATGCGCTAAGCCTTGAACTATCTATAGCCTTCAGTGTCCCCTGAAGAGAGAGATGGATGCGAAACTCCCTAATGTCAGCATGGGTGACAGTTATTCATATGCCTGTTTTGCTTATGTTGATGAACTAGCTCTGACCTGATTTACAGATGAAGTGAACTTGAAAATTGCATTGCTTGTGGGTGGGGATTCTTGCCTGTATTTGGCACACCCAAAAGGAAACATTGAAAATAATTATCAAGTACGATAACATGACGCTAGTACAAACAGTCTGGCTTTGGAGTGAGATGTCCAGTCGAACACCTAGCGTTACTTTTGAACTACGACAAGATCACGTTGCGTAATGTTGCTACTTAAGGCCTTCTGCACAAGGAAATGAATAGTGTAGTGCCTCTGTGACTAAATCTGGTGAGCTTAGTGTTTTCACATTTGAAGGGTTGTGTGAAAAATATACACACACACACACACAACAAAAAAAAAATGTAAGAAGTCACACAGGTCTGTGTTTGGTTGTATCTTATTGCTCAGTAGAGGATTAAAATATCAATTTCTCTGCAGCTAGCTAATTCAGAATAAATCCATGTTGACTGTTAGAGTGACGCACTGACTAGCAAACAATATTGTCAGCAGTGGGTGGCAGGGGGGTGTTGTTACATTCCCACCAAACTGAAAGCATGCTATGCTCATACATCACCATCCATTTTATAGATGGGCTCAAAATGGACGTAGTTTATCAATTATTAAGGTTGGTTCATTCAATATTTCCCACTGTTAGTAATTTTACCAAACTCAGTAAAATTTTGAAAGGCTGGTAAAAGAAAAACAAGTTAATCAATAGTGCAATATGTTTAAGAGAATGGCCTGTCTAGTCTAGTAACCCTCATCTTTTGCTAAAAGTAGTTTTGAAACTTAAGGTGGGAATGGATTTGAGATTAAACATCATTAACTAGATTATGAAGAGGAAAAGAGTAATCATGTCCTGAAGTCACTCAGGTAGCCTCGACTGGAGGTTACCACCTGTACTTGATAATGGGGTATCTGGATACTTGGAACAAAAGGCTAAACAAAAGGAAAAGTGAAAAGAGACAATGCTCAGGTTGATTAAATCTTAAAGTGCTTGTCTTTAAGTAGAATTGTCCAACATGGAGGTTATCATTACTATTTATGGAACAGCAGCAACTGAAACTGCATAGAGCTTCTTTTGGTGGGCATCCATCACCCAGCAAACACATGGGAACAAAGTTACGTCGGTGTTTAATAACATTACTACCGAAGGCTACTACTGTAGCTGAAGAAACCTGACAAAGGCAAATAAAGTATTGGTGTACAACTCCACAAGTTTGCTACTGGTTCAAGAGTTTATCAAATTACACCTCATGGGATCTTTGAGTATTTTCAAAAATTCTTGATTTAGCCAGTCTTGTCACTAGATTGAATAGAGAGTTATTTTTAAAATGAAGTGTTGTGTTTATGAGGCAACAGTGAAGCTGAGCGTTGTCAACTGAAAGTGAATTGTGGTGATGTTCTGGGATTTCAAGTGAAATATCTGATCCATGTGGCAGCAATTGTGTAAAAAGAGATCTCTGTATCATGTTAAGTGTTGTACAGGTTGTGGTAGTGTTGAAGAGCATTACTTCTGCTTTGTGTTAAGTGTCGAAAAAGGTGTAAAAAGGCGAGTGCTCTTTGGCTGTTCAAGATTAGTAGTTTTGTTTGGTGTTAGTTTGTGTGTCAGTTTTGTAGGATAAAGTGTTGTTTTTTTTTGGTTCAATTGTTCATAGCAGTTGTATAGCATTCTTAGATCCAAGGGTGGAGCATTGCACCTCACTTTTGGTGCACAACAGGAGTGTCACCGGTAAGCAAGATTGATAACTAGTAAGCAAGATTGATAACCAGTAAGCAACTTAAGTCAAATTCTGTGTAGCATTACCAAGTTCCATTTAGAAACGAACAGCAGATCGTTGGTCATTCGTCCGCTCATCACTATGACTACCGATGATAGGAAACAAAATATTTGTCCTCTTCCTGTTCAAGAGTTCATACAATTCTGTTTCAGTTCTGCTTTCTCTTTGGCTTAAACTTCATTAATTGCAAGTATTTTTTTTTTTTCACTTTTGGGAATGTTTGATATTGGTTAATCAAACAAGAGTTTTCAATTTTGTTTTCCTCTGAATTGACTTTCTTTGATGTATTTGAGTGCAATGCTATCTGCGACTGTCCCCAAAACAGCTTGGCAATGATTCGATGCCATTCTTCAGCCTTCCTCCTGGTTTTGGTGATAAGAGCAGATTTTTCTGTGAGTCATTTAATGTTCAATACATGAACCGCATCATTGCCTGGAATCATCTCTCAAAGAACTAATACAAACAGACTGTTTGACGGTGCAGTATTTAGCAGTTTTGCCTTCTTGCTATTGTTTCAATGGTGTGGTCTTAATGATTTTTAGTGATTGTTATTTTTTCAGGCATCTCAACACAGAGCATACCTTGGATGACAGAAGCACTGCCCAAGCCAGGGTACAGATGCAGGTCGTGAACCAACTCGAAATACAACTGACCAAAGAAAGGGACCGTCTTGCAGCCATGATGGCACACCTCCACATGAGGCCCTCTGAGTCTAAGCACGATCGTCCACCTTCCAAACAGATTAGCCAAAAACCACCTGAGGTATATAGTTCCTAGACCAAGTGTACTTTCCCAAAATACCAGCAGAGTAAATTGTGTATGGAGTTTCAAGGTGTTATAAAACTGTTTACTAATTTATTGAAGTCAGATCAAATGAAATTGAACATTTATTAGTTTTGTCAAGGAATTTTGACATGTATCTCACACTGTTTGTTTCAGATGCCTGCATATGGACAAGTGTTTTTATTGATTCCTAAAAATGAGAATCTGGTAAATTTTCTCATACCCACCGGGTAACCGGGGTACCCGACAAAAAAGGCAGCTCTCCCAGAGTACCGTACATCACATTTGTGTGGAGGAATCAAGTGCACCAAAGACACCCTCTCACACCTACTCATGTATAGGACCAACTATTTTCCTTCAGAAAAAGATGAAAATTCCATTTGAGCCATTTGCTGTGCACAGAAGGTGAAATTTGGCAATCTGACCCAGTGTGTTTACAGCGAAATCGTGTTGTTAATTACCTATGTGGAGTATTAGGTAGTAATTTGGATCCGGTCGATAAAATGTTGTGCGGGTACTCAGGTTACCCGTAAAAACACTAATATGTACAAGATTGACTAGGTTTGGTGGTTTGTGCATGAGTTTTGTGGGTGCATTGTGCAGGTAGATTTTGGAATGGTTTTGACTTTGTTTGCACCATATGGTGTAATAGTAGTTCAGTGTGAAAGTGTTCTTGACACTATTAAGCTGCTTTTCCCAGATGTTCTACTTCCAGCCAGCACATTTTTTATTCTTTTGTGCACTGGTTTGGTGTGGAGCAGACAGTAGGACACAAAAGAATTCCATCATAGAAGTTTATGAATAAACATTTAATACCACCCTTTTCTATGTTTTTTTTTTCCATTGACAGGCTTCACCCCCACCACCATCATCAAAGTCAATTCCTGTACCACCACCACCATCATCATCTGCCCTCCATACATCCTCCCAGTCCCCACAAGTCACCTCCAGCCCGGTGTCTCTCTCGTTTCCTGTGTGTGTGTCACCACTCTCTCAGGAGCACATACCCACATCCCACCATGTCACGCCAGGGGGTCCAATAAGGAGGAGGACCAGTGAGAAGTACGGCTTGTCTCTTAGCGCAGGTAAAACTTCCCAGGGTATGTTAACTTATTCAAACTTTGCTTTTTTAGCTGCCTCATATACAAGATTTGCACAAAATTGTGAGCTTGCTCATTAGCCGATCTGTTGACAAAGCATTTTTGACGCAATGAAATTTAGTGAGCTGTTTGCTGTGTGGAATTTTCTTCACCTGTAAGTGATGATACAAGCCATATCTATGTTGTCAAGCTGATGTTTCTTCCTTGTAAAACACCATTAAGGGCAGTTGCAAAGGCAATATTATCATGAAAGTAAAATGAGTAACATTTAAGAAGTAATGAAATATATTGCAAATGCATTCCTCTTAAGGTTTATTTTGGTTTGGATTCTATGCTTTTGAAAGTGTTAAATGAGGTGGTGATTGCCAACTTTTTGCATGCTGTATTGCATTGCCTTGTTTGGATGTGCAGGCACACCTGAATTGTTTCTTTTTGGGGGAAGAAGATTTCCCTGCTCATACATTCACTGTAAGGCAATTGAACTGTTTAAATAATCAGACAGTCATCGAGCCAAACATAATCTTATTTTCATACTAGTTGTAGCAGATTCCGTTTTCAGCGATCTGTTTGCGAAAGAGGAGGGGAGGGGAAAAAAAAAAAGAGAAAGGAGAAAGCAGTAACACTTCGGGGTGGTTTGCACTTGTTTGCCCTTGGACGCAATTTTTATCCCTGGGACAAAAGTGAAGAGACAAGATTTGTTTGACTGTATTGTCACGAGTCTAAAGTCAGTGAAAAAATTAAAATAATTTCCCAAGATGTGTGATTTGATTGGAAAACCTTAGATGGGAAGTTAAGGTCTACTAAAGAATGGAGCCTGCCCCTTGTTTGCCACCAGAAAGTCAAATCGCAGGATCCAACTGTTGCTGGTACTTTTTGCACCTCGCCAAAAGATAAACATTTTTATGACGCTGGCAGCATCTGTGTCGCCATCGTCGTCCTACATTCTAATGAGTCATTTGGTATTTGCAGTGTAAGAGAGTGATGGGGGGAGGTGGGAATGGGAGGGGTCAGACAAATGATTCTTTGAACAGTTTGTCTGTTCAGTCTCTTCAGAATGGGTTCTCCTGATAATTTTAACACGCAATTGATGAGATTGTAACAATATTTGACATTTATGGATGTTACTTATGCTGGTCAATATTAAGTCTAGACTTTCATGTATCTTCTGTGTTGCATTTTAGGCATGGCATCATTACCAGTATGTCAAAATTTATGTAACAAATTATCTCGTTTTCCACATATTCAGCACTGTTAAGTGTGACAAGATTAGATTCATGTAGGTTCTTTGTGTGCACCATGAACATGTCTGTCACCACAAATGGGACAACTTTTTGTGTGTGTTTGTGTGCAACTACCTTCAGATTTCTTCCTTTTAAGTCGATTCTTTTAGTGGGTTATATGTCAGTGGTCTTCATCAAGTAGCTGTACGGTACATAACATGCATGCTGATTTTAAGCTTTTCTTCAGTGTCACTAACTCGATGAATATTTTATTTTTTTTCCCCCCTCTTTTGTTTTTGTTCTTGCGCAGAAATCCACCACAATGCAGAGTTTTACAAGAACACCGACGTGCGTCCACCTTTCACGTATGCAGCTCTGATCAGACAGGCTATCCTGGACTCTCCCGATAGGCAACTAACACTGAATGAAATTTACAACTGGTTCACCAGAGTATTTGCATACTTCAGGAGAAATGCTGCTACATGGAAGGTACAGTATCTTCAGTGTCTGGCTGTTATGGGTTCTCTAAAGCACAAAGAGTTGAAACTTTTGTTAACAAAAAAAAAAAAAGGCTTTGATGTGTGTGGATCAGTCACACTGAGTGCAAGAAATGTATTGCATATTGTTTTTGTCAAAGTTTGTCGTATTGTAGGTTGGAATAACAACACTTCAGCAGTAGGTCAAGGACTAAAGAAAGAGAGTGTAAAATGCATGTGAATCTGTCCATGGAAACATCAAAGAAAAACATACTCTACCAGTATTATGTGAATGAAGTTAATAATGGTTGGTACATGAATCAGAAATATAGATTAAAGGCCAAGGAATCTCAAAATCATCACCGTTCATGTCAACTCACACCAAAATATCCCCCTTTTAGGGATAACTCATATTGTCAATGCATATGTCATTACATCAAGTTAGATTTACTTACCTGAAGCCATTCCACTTTCATGAATTTCATTGTTTCAGTTGACCCTGTGAAATTTTACAAATCAAAGAGTTGTACAAAAGTTTTTTCTTTTCAAAAATAAAGCTGTAATCTTAAGCAGTCTTCAGGACACATACGCCATCTTGACATTAAAGCTCTTCAGGCTTGATTTTTGTAACCACACATTGTGGCTCTTTTGTGGCAATTCTCTCTCTCTTTTTTTTCTCTCTGTGGGCTGGGGGGAGGGATGTTGTTTATACTCCTGACATGCAGGTTACGGTCTCGACTAAAACATACTTTCATTTAGTTTTGGTTGCATGCATACTTGAAAGTCACAGTACTGGCCCATCTACAAATTCAATATTTCTTTGTAAAAGGCAGACTGAGAAATGCCTTTTCGCAGGAAGTACCAGAGGAAGAAAACTTTGTTTCCATTCCCCCCGTCTCTTTTCACTTGGGTGGAAAGTATGGCGTGGACGTTTAATTACATTTACATAACCAAAAAGAAGAACATAAAGAAATCAGCTCAAAGGTTCCATTTTTAGCCACATGTACAAGTCTACATTATCAGTTTTTTTTTGCTCAACATTGCGTATGCTTGTTCCACTGAGTGAGACGTCCACATAAAGCTCACTTACACAGCATTGACAACACCATCACAAAGCTATAGCCCATTGTAAGCTTTTGTGCAATGTCCATTTTTGCAGGGAATTGTTGGATGCCAGACACATGTTTAAACCCTCTGTATAAGTGCAGCTGGTATGAAAAAAAGAGGATCCGACTACCTCCTCAACTTTGATTCTGTTATTTTTTTGCAATGTAAAAACATGCACAACAGTGTTTTTGTTTGACTTTGAGGAAGGACACATATCCGTAGTCGCGATTGCAAAATGTTCATTAGGATAATATAGTTAAAAGCGTAAAGGTTCCTGGTGAGCTTCATGAATCTGAGTCATAATATTCCTTTTGGCTTACTTACATCGGAACCATTAACCATATGCAGAGCATTCATTCACAGACTCTAGATGTAGTATGCACACGAACATTTTCAGACCACAAACGCAACATGTGCATGACCATATGTGCAGATTATGCACGATTTATTTGCACAGACCACACAAAGAATGTGTACAGACAATGCCCAGACATACAGACCATGTGCAGAATATGTACAGACCATATGCAATCTATGCAGAGATTATGGAAAATTTATTCACATACCATACACAGAATATGCGCATGCCACCCAAAAATATGTGCAGACCATGCAAAGAAATGTACAGGCCATATACCAAGTATGCACAAAGTATATGCAAGAACACACAACTGTACAAAGACAGAATGCAATACCAGCTAGTCTCCCTAATCATTAAAATGTCTTATCTTATTATGGTTCCCTGTGTCTGCAGATGGTAACAAATTTCACTCAGACAGCCACCCAAGCAGGTAAATTTAATCATAAGCAGTACTATAGGACAAAACAAAATTGCAATTAAATGTATAAGATACACAGAAAGATAAAATCTAATTGTATTATGTTCATGTCATACAAGACATGAAATAAAATGTAATATTCAGTTAACCTGGAAATCTGGGATTATTTACAGAATTTATTTTGAAGGATAAGGAAAAAAGGCCTCATTCTTCCTTATTAGGGAAAACCATCACCAATTTGGAGGGTCCTTTTGGAATGTTTGCTTCTTTTTGAATATCGTCTTTCATTGTTTTATCCACATTCCTGTGTCCAAGTTCTTTTCCTAGCACAACATGCTGGTAGTAAAAACATGCTCATTGTATGCCCAGCATTATTATCGTAGGATAGAAAGCTAATATGAGCTATTTTCAACACAGTAAGATATTTTGAGGCTCACATTTTTTTTCTTTAGTTAATGCAAAGACTATGCTTACCAACAAACCAGTTTGATGCTTAGATATCTAAATTGCAGTTTATCCACAGAGGTAACACTTTTCTTTACTCTGTCACTTTTTTGTAAAAGTACTGTGTAAAGAAAAACTTTCTTTAACACTACGTTTGTTGGGAAGATTTTCCCGTTTCTTTTTCGTTGTTATTATGCAAAGGAGTGTTTGGGCATGTGATAATTAACATTGTGACATGGTTGAATTGCTACAGATTAGCTCGCAAAATAGAATCTCTTTTAAAACATTTCCATTTCTGTGACTTTGTGAAGTGCCCAGGGGTTTGAAACATTGAGGAAATGGGGAAATTTAAATCCATGTGTCACCTGCCTTCGAGGTGGTGCCTAACGTTGGCATCTTTGCTTCCTTAAACATCTGCCTGAAACGCGCTCCGAATTGATAATGCGTTTTACGTCCTTGACATCTGAGGATTTATTCTGTGGTCTCTGTCAGGATGCCCGAAACAGCAGCTCTTTAAAGCAGATGAAGTGATTGAATTTCAGCTACTGGCCACTCAGCATTCAATGCACTTTCCAATTACGACTCCAGCACTGTAAATGGGGGTGATCAGATGTAAAGGTTCGACAGGATGTGGGTGTGATAACAAAAGTTGCGTGACATCGTGAAAACTAAAAGTTGTTAGAAGTCAGGCAAAGGTTCGCAGTGTTAAAGCAAACACAAAATAATGCTAAGCATGTCAATGTTAGCTTCTTTGTGGTACATATTGCACATTAATCCTGGTTTAGTAGGGAACAAAGTGAGATTCCAAAAAAAGGAGGAAAATTTTGCTGGAAATTAGATATCTCTTTTCTAATCATTTAAATTTTTTTTTTCCCATGGTCTGCAATGTGTAAATGTTGTTGGCACACTGTTCGAATTCAGTACCAAAGACGGTTCTTTTTTTTTTTATTGTCCACAGAATGCTGTACGGCACAACCTGAGTTTACACAAGTGCTTTGTGAGAGTGGAGAATGTTAAAGGGGCTGTGTGGACGGTAGATGAAGTTGAATTCATGAAGAGACGACCACAGAGGCTTGGCAGGTTGGTCTCCGTATATTTCTCTTAACATCTCAACTGCATCATTCACTCTTCTTTTCAGACCTTTGTAGAAAGAAAGTATCTTTTTAGGAGGGCAAGATTCTTTCTTTAGCACATCTCTGTCCCATCTCTTTTGCCTTATATCATCCCTCCTCTCTCCCCTTTTGCTCCCAAAGGTCAGAAAGAGGCACTTGACCTCAATTAATTTATTCAACATTGCAGTTGAGAATGACGTACCGTGTCTTTTGTGCTTCCAGTGGCATATTTTAACTACTAACTACCAAAACAGATTTTGCAGCTCTAGCCAACCCCTGTAACATACTTTCTGCTTTTTTTTTTCCCTGTATAAGTTTCATATAAAATTACAATTCAATGAAAATATAATCTCACAGTAAGCTCTACTCTAAGCTTCTGTCCAGTCTGACAGATGTCCCCCCCTACCTCCCCACCTTGAGGACTCTCTGGCAAACTGCAACATCGCTAACAATGACATCATTAAAATAAACCTGGATTATTAAAGACCTTAATAGTGTAACACACTGCAGATTTGGCAGTTAATTGGTCAAGGACTGTTAGATTATCCCTCAGTACTCTCAGCAAATTTACAGCACACTTAAAAGTTGGCAACAGTAATTAAAAAGTTGGCAACAGGAATTAAAAAGTTGTTTGATTTAAAGGTGAATCTATTTATTCTGTAGCAGAAAAAGAGGAAAGAAATGGTAAAGGGTATTAAGTTAAAACACAGTCCTTAGTATGCTTATTCATGGAGACTATCGTATGTAGTGCCTTATAACAGAACCTTTTAAGTCGCATGCACAATTACTTGAACTCTCAGCATGTTGTGTCCATAATGCTATTACCCCAGTACTTACTGTAGAGGATTTTCCCCTCACCCACTTTTGCTGGTAGACTTGCTGACAGCATTTCTTCATCAAGGTTAAACAGGTTTCCCATTTTTTCGGCATTTGGGGAAAAAAAAAAGACCTTGTCCTATAAATACACACATATACATTTTTCTGTTTTTTTTTTTACTTTTTTTTCGCGACTTCACAAAACTTCGACTTCAACAAACACAATTTAATATAAATCACCTTCCAACGTAATTCCATTTCTATGTCGGTCGAACTGTAAAGTTGCATACATTTCGAGCATACTGCATAGAGTGAGTAAAGAAAAGTATACACATCAGATAATATCCTCTCAAGGTGAGGTAGTAGGGTACAAATGTGGATCATACGGCTGCCATATCTCACCGGGGTCACATAACAACTCCCTGATCTCAGTGAGTCATGTCAAACCTTCAATTGTCAGCTTAAACAGCAGCTATTGCTTTGAAGTTGTAATTTACATTACCGAGGAACAAACGCATTAAGTCCATGACTTCTTTCAACTGTGTAATCTTTTCAGTGCTAAACACATAAACCTGTTAAATGTATTACCATTCTACAATAGGTGCTTTAAAACCGGGACAAGAATAGATCTTAATTACACTGAATGACTCCAGAGATGCAGTAAATTGGATCAGATTAAACGACAAAGTGATTTCCGTAACAAAGTCCTTTCAAAGTATCAAGACAATGGTTACAATTCGGGACTTGACAATGATAAGAATCTTTTGTTGTTGTTGTCGTATTCTACACAACACACTAGTTTATGCATGTCATATATAGCCTATAGGCATGTATATCATACAGCCTAAGCTGTATGACAGGTGATATGGAGGACCATATACTGTATGCGCCCTTTCCTTGTACTTGCAACAACTATGATGCTAACTGCTTTACCACAGCAAGCTACATACCATACTTATATTGCCAACCCAGTTTGACCTAATAATAAGCTAAACAATTTTATGCTTTAAATTTTCCCATCGATAAACCCGACATGGAGATATTGAGTCGCCTGCCAGTGGTGGGACAAATCTGGTGACATTGAAAGAGTTCCGCCCACCAACTGGAGAGAGGGCAAGGCTTTGGGTGCATGGCCTTCTACATGCATGAAATTATATTTTGCATATCAAAGCCACATGTTGGCCCACTGACGTAGACTATATAAATTGTCACGTTTTTAAAAATGTTATTTTCCCCTTATTGTTAGCTTTGTCTTATTCTCTACGTATGTTAGTTTTACCCTCGAATTCGAAATAAATATTATATTGTCAATTCGAATCATGGACACCAGTGTAGGTTTATGTCTCTTAATAAGCGAGCCTGTAAATTTTGAAAGCCCGTTTTCTCCCATGCACACTGATGAAACTGATACTTCAACTTGAAATTCACCAACGTTGACTTACAGTCACCATTACAGTACCATTAGTAGCAGTACCATTAGTAGCAGTAC